>JAZGTJ010004182.1:0-31954 GCA_036877575.1 Botia almorhae | reverse complement strand
ACTGTGCTATTACTCTGCTAGTTAAACCTTCACACTCTGCTCTTACTGGTGGAATGTGCAATCAATGAAGATTGGCCACCAGGCTGGTCAAATTTAGCCATGACACCTCCAACACTAAATTGGCCAGTGTTTCAGTTTTATTGTCCAACCCCTGTATATGATACATGTACACACACCATATTTTTGCGCCCCATATCAAGGCACTTTCAGTGCTTGGTCCCTAATAACCATTTCCTTAGATTGAGTTAACCTTAAAAAAAATGGCTATTTTGGGAGTTTTTAAACTGGGTCACTAAGGGGTACCCAGAAAATCAGAGGTACCCAGAGACTATTATTTGTGTATTTTTTCCTGTGTGTTCATGTTTATCACTTTGTTCTTGCTGCATACATGCCTAATTGTTCATATTTATTCTGCATCTTTCTAGTGAGGTTCTTCTCACTACAGTCCCTTTATCTTGCTTACTGGGGGTTGTAAGGCAGCATTCCTCGTAAAGCTGTTATAAAACTAGATTTATTATGAAAGTTATTGTAGTACACAAATCTGAATTGAAAATGTTTCTGTTTAGATTTATACAGCCAACATTAAATGTAGCCAATTATTTAAATTTGGAAACAATATGTTGTCCTTATAATTTCACAATATTTATCTAAAACAGTTTAAATGTGTCTTTATACATAAAAGTATATAGATGGACATTTTAGGAAGACGGCCTCTCACAAAAGGTTAATCAAATCTGGGGAGAAAGTTTGAAAACCCTTGTCTGGAGACATTATAAACCACAGGCTTCTTTTTTGAAGATTTTATTAATTTTTATATGGAAGATCTGGATGATTTTGTGAATATACTTCCATATACACATTGAGACTGGATGCTTTCTGCATGGAGGCAGGTGGTCTCCCACACTTTATTTTTAGCAGATATTTTAATTAAGATTTGTGCTAAATTGACTGATAACCTTAATATTTTTAAAAAGCTGAATTGATCTTGAAGTAGGGTACATGGGTGTCACTCAGTACAACCTGGACTACCTTTAGCTGTCATTTGTGTTTATACAAAGATCTTCATGGTAAGAAGTATTATTATGGGATTGCTTGCATGTGTATGTTCAGATAGAAATGTAGGAGTTCCTTACCCTCATTCTGTCATTGTTCAAAACATTTGTGGCATATTATTAAAGCTAAAACATTTATTTCTTGTTTCTTCCAAAGCAACTGATGAGGAGCATGTAGAGGAGCTGTTGGAGAGACCTGTATGTGACTAAACCCAAATATCTTATCCAGGAACACAGTATCATCCATGAGTTCATTACCCAAAAATACTGCTAAAGCAGAAAGGAAATTTTACAGAAATTTTAATCCAGTTTTTGAAACGTGAATATTTTTAAACATGCCCATGCCTAAAATCATCCTATATATACAGGGTGGGTGAAAAGTAACTAGGCATTAACCTAACTGGTAATAAAGTCCATATTTCTGATACAAATTTATTGAAACAAACTGTACATGTACTTTATTACATAGGGAAATTAAAGCATGTCTTTAAATTTCAACGTAAGCACAGGTGGCGTCAACCAGTTTCCTTAAAGGCCAGGGATGGAATGCACCGTCTTCTGAAGGAAGTCATTTGGGATATTGCTGAGAACCTCTTGTGGCCATTGCCTGTACTATTGACGCGGGAAATATGAAATCCTATTCACTATTGTCTATTTAGACACTGTTTTCATCATGACTCCAGTGATACTACAAGTTCTATAGCCAATTTTTAATGCCAATTTTAATTACTTTTCACCCACCCTGTATTATTTAACACATACCGTTCAGTTACTTTTTTCCTGATGATTTATACAAAAATGTACAAATCCATATTTTAGAGAATGTTTATACAGTGCATTCAGAAAGTATTCAGACCCCCTTTACTTTGTTCAATTGTGTTATTTTTAAGCCTGATACTACAATTGTTTACATTCATTCTTTCCTCAATCTACACTCAGTACCCCATAATGACAAAGTGAAAACAGAATTTTTAAATGTATGTAAATGTATTATAAACAAAAAACTGAAATAACACATTTACATAATTACTTAGACCCTTTTATGCAGTACTTAGTTGAAGCATGTTGGCAACAATTACAGCCTCAAGACATTTTGGCGGAACAAGCTTTGCACACTAGGATTGGGGAATTTTCTGCCTTTCTTTGCAAATCCTCTCAAGCTTGATTAGTTTGGATGGGGACTATCATTAGGTCTCTCCATTGATATATAATAGAGTTTAAATCAGGGCTCTAGCTGGGCCACTGTTGTCCTACTGTGTGTTGTCTTCGCTGGGTGCTAAGGCTCATTATCATGTTGTAAGGTGAACCTTTGGCCCAGTCTGAGGTTCTGAGCGCTGTGGAACAGGTTTTCATTGATAATCTCTCTGTACTTTGCTCCATTCAGCTTTTCCTTAACCCTGACCAGTCTTTCAGTCCCTGCTGCTGATAAACACCTCCAAAGCATGATGCTGTCACCACCATGCTACACTGTTGGGATGGTATTTGGCATGTGATGAGTGGTGCCTGGTTTCTCCAGACATAACATTTTGAATTGAGGCCAAACAGTTCAATCTTGGTTTCATTAGACAGTCCAAGTCCTTCAGGTGCTTTTTGCAAACTCCAAGCAAGTCTAGCCACTATGCCATAAAACCCAGACTGGTGGAGGGCTGCAGTGATGGTTCTCCTTTTGGAACTTTTGGTTCTTCCCATCTCCACACAGGATCTTTCAAGCTCAGTCACTACCAGAGTGACTATCGGGTTCTTGGTCACCTGTCTTACTAAGGCCCTTCTCCCCCGATTGCTCAGTTTGGCCAAGCAACCAGCTCTTGGAAGAGTTCTGGTTATGCCAAACTTCCTCCATTTGAATATTATGTGCTCTTGTGTGCACTGTGCTCTTGGTAACCTTCAGTGTACACAGATTTGTTTTTGTAGCCTTCCCCATATATGTGCTTTGCAACAATCCTTTGAGTATTGTCAGCTGTGAGGTCTTGAGGACCTGCGAGAGGTTTGTGCCTTTCTAAATCATTTGAAGGTATCAAATGAATCAAGGTGTGGAAAAATGCAATAATCAGAAGAAATGGGAGGCACCTGGGCTAAATTTCAAGCTTCATGGCAAAGGGTCTGAATACTTGACATTTTAGTTTTTTCTTTTTAATAAATTTACAGACATTTCTAAAATTATGTTTTTGTTAAAAATTCTGTCACTTTGTAATTATGAAAATGAAAATCAGTTCAAAAATTCAAATCAGTCTCATGTTCTTAGTGAAAGTGACGTATTTGTTAAATGTATTGTAACGCATACTTAATGTGACCTCTGCATTTAACCTATTCAGTAAGTAGTGAACAAACACACTGCAAGTCTTGAACACACACACACTCTTGGAGCAGTGGGCAGCTATCATTGCGGCACCAGGGGAGCAACTGGGGGAAGGGGCACCTTAGTTGTTTCCTGCCAGCTGTGGGAATCTAACCTGCGATCTTTGGTGTACAAATCCAACTCTATTATAAAGATAAGATAATAAGCAAATAGAACTGGTATTGATGTTGATAAAAGACACATCAAATTACAAATTTTTTGTGTTAAAATCTGGTGTTTAGTTACAAATTTCACAAGCTTTATCACTTGTTTAGTGTTACTGTGCTGTTTATTTTGAGTTATTAAATAAATTAGTATTAATTTAATTATCACTAAAACAGTTTTTTACTTAATACTGTTTGTAAGATTATTTCTAACTATTTGGTTGTCGTTAACTGCCGTCATCATTTTAACTCTTTAATCCTACATTTAACAGGTAAGCAGTGAATAAAATGTGACATGCTCTAAAGCGGGCGTTTATATGATTAAATGCTCTTTAAATAAAGTTTAATGAACACTTAACAGTAAAAGTTTTTTTACAGTAAATCACAGATGCTGAACAGAGGATAAGTAATTTCAGAACAACATTCAGATGTTATTTTTCTCTCCACAAATGAACAGAGCGGTTGCCTGCATCATTGTCAGTTTTTTTAGTTTCATGGTATTTTTCTTTATTATTGAAGAAGGACTTCACTCAACAAGAGTTGAGTTTTTTTTATTACATTTATATTGTGTGTTTATTTTACTTAAATTTGTCTTTGTAGCATAAGCATAACCCTATGATGCACAGAAGGGCATACGTTTCATTATGAATTGTCTGAAGAACACTAGTTGTAAAATCTTTAGGATAAAAAGGTGGATGGTGATCCTAGGATGGGAGACCTTGTTAAAAAAAAGTTGTAATAAAAGACGTTTTGATCATCTTTTTAAATCTGAATGACATTGCAGATTAAAGAAAGACACGCATTGTTCAATAAACGGCATCAAACTGTTTTTAAAAACTAATTTCTTCATTCTTAGTCACTTTGACATAAAATGTAAACTAAGTTTTTCTTGAAGACAAAGTTAAATTTAAAAATTAAGGAAGCATTTACAAAATTTGCATATAACCAGCATTAAATAAATACCCTGGGTATGTCGCATTTATCACAACAAAATGTTTACACTTAAGTAATTAATTAAATAAGTAATTTCTAAACATGGTCAGTGTTGACTAAACACATCAAATGTGTAATTTTGAACACAGCCATTAAATAGACTTGGAAACAAACAACAAAAAAAGCTTTTAGCTACAATGAAATTGTGAATGTTAAAACGTATGTTTTCGCTAATGTGACCTACCCTAATAACCATGGCAGACTTAATATGTTGCAATCAGTAACTATTGTGGCCTGCATTTAAGAGCCTACTGTATTTGTTTGCTTCTGTGTCTTTTTAAGATCCATATTATTACCACAAAAAAACATGTACAGACAGTTGCAGTGAGTCTTAAATGGACTGTCCTGTCCAAGATGGCCCTGAAGATAGATGGTATAATCATGTTATCAAATTTGAACATGATGCTAATACATTTTAGCGAAATTGTAACATGATTTATCAAGATGCTAGCACATTCTATTATGATGTTGAAGAACTGATGTATGAAACAGGTTCTCTCCACTCAGTGAGACACTGAGTGGACACCTGTTAAAAGTGCCCTAGTTATCGAAGATTCTATTGTACAGAACGTGAAAATAGAGGCACCAGCCACCATAGTTGAATGTTTACCGGGAGCCAGAGCGCCCAACATTAAAGTAAATTTAAACATGCTGGCTAAAGCTAAACATAATTTCAGTAAGATTATTATACACGTCGACACAAATGATGTTCGTCTCCATCAGTCGGAGATTACTAAAGATAATATTAAAGAGGTGTGTGAACTTGCTAGTACAATGTTGGACACAGTAATATTCTCTGGCCCCCTCCCTGCTTATCGCGGTGACAAAATACATAGCAGACTGTCATCACTAAATGGCTGGATGTGGTACAAAGATAATTGGAAACGTTTTTGGGGTAGACCTGACCTGAGATGGCCTCCATCCATCTAGAGCTGGTGCTGCTAGTTTTTCTAGAAATTTGGCATATAGTTTTACTAATACTACTAATATTTGACTAACTATTTAATCAATGTTAAACATATAAAAAGTTACATAATAGAGACAAACAATTAATAAAGCTTGGCTTGCTGAATATTAGAGCTCTCTCTACAAAAGTAGAAGTGTTATAAGCATGAGCCTCGTCCAACAGGCAAAGGGACTTTATATGGATACATTTACAGCTGCCCATAAAAATCTGACTTTAGTAACAACTCTTTTGAAGTAATGGTGCTTAATATAGCTTCATCTGGGGTAAATAAGCAGGATCAATGACTTTGTCATTCCTACTGGCTACTGTCTACAGGCCACCAGGGTACCACACAGACTTTATTAAGGAATTTGCTGACTTTTTATCAGAAGTAGTACTAGCCACCGATCAAGTCTTAATTGTTGGGGATTTTAACATCCATCCACGCATTGGGTTTGGCTTTCAAAGACATTTTGTATGCTACTTTTGCATGTTGTGTAGTTCATGGTATTTGCTTTGGTATTTGGCAATTGCAAATCCCTTATACCCCCCTGTCCCATAAGAAGATGTCTGTTATATGCCATCCCTATGCAAGCTGGAAAGCATATCTTGCTCAACAATTTTGTGGTTTTATCAGTTTAGTCAACCCTTTATTCGCAAACATACTATAAACCTAGTATACCTAATTAGTCCTATACATCCCACACATATTATTTGCAATAATACCAAATTAACATGTCCGACATTTGTTCTGTGTTTTTATTATTATTCTTTGTTTCTCTATGTAAAGCTGCTTTGAAGCAATGTAACATTGTAAAAGTGCTATATAAATAAAATTAAATTGAATGTTAGCATGTTTTAGCATGATGCAAGCATGTTTTAACACGATGCTAGCATAATTTAACATGTTTAAACTAGATCCTAGCATGATTTAGCATGGCGCTAACACATTTTAGCATGACGTTTAACACATTTTATCATGATTCTAACATGTTCTAACATGATAGGTACACTGACACAGCCCATGGTAAATAAGCCAACCCACATGTTCTAATGCTGAGACATGGCTTAATTATTTAATTACATGGTTGCTAGGGCATGGCTGACCAGTTGACATGGTAATAATTAAAGACTACTTGCCAGTCTGAGTCAAGAGTGCACCCATTTGTTTCTACAATATTCTGATGCCTCTTGCCACTTTTAATGGAAGTCAATGGAGTGATTGCTAGGGTACTGTAATTGGTTGCTAGGCCATGTCTATTAAGTTGTCACCATCTGCTGCTGCTTGCTAAGCTAAGCGATATATGGGGCAGTTGTGGCCTCCTGGTTAGTGAGTTAGGCTTGTAATTTAGGCTTGCCCCCGATTGCTCCCTCCAGGTTTGTGTGTGTTCAAGACTTGCAGTACTTATGGGTTACCATACCTAGCCAATGTTAAGGTTATGGAGTTTTTCAGCCACTTTTTCATATAGCCAACAAAAACATTGTACACCCTTTCGCTTATAAAAGTCATAGCACACCTCTCCTCAATAAGCTGGTTGATCTGTCCCCTCATTCATGAGACGAACAGTGGCGAGGCAATTTATGTACGAAAGTTTTGTATACAAGAATAAGTATGCAAGCCTCTCAAGCACCACTTATAAGCTTAAATACAATAATATATTGGGCTTTGTCAAGCCAACATGACAAGAAGCTTGAACATGCACATAAATTCCTAGACATACTGGTAGAATGCAGAATTCAGAGCAACACTGAAATATTACACCACACCTATTAAAGGATTAGTTCACCAGAAATGAAAATTATCTTACTTACTTACTCTCACTTATATGACTTTTTTCTTCAATCAAGCAGAATTAAAGTATTATTAAATGATAGCGCTTTCCAGCTATCAATACGTCATGTATCTATGTAAACAAACAGATCAAATTGCTAAATTCAAATATGGCAGCACGTCGATTACATCTAATTTCATTGGTTCTTGTGTGCCTTGTGATTAGGTGTTATATGCGTTTTAGCGCAAAACTGAGATATGGGGCTTTGTGCACAGCATGTACAACTGTCCACTTCACAATGACGCAATTTTTGCTTTCCGCATGCACCACGCGCTTATACAGATGAGCATCCTTACTTAACTCTCTAAGTGGTCACAAGTGGAGATCAGTTTCTAATCAATCAAAATCAATCAGTTTAATCTAAATATTTTGTTTTCAGATGTATTAATTCTTATGTGGATTAATACAGATCATACCTAAAAGCTGTTTTGTGCGTCTTTGAACAGATCAGAACTGGCAAATGTCACCAGACTTAGGGTGTAATGCAGTGTTTTAGTGCTCAGCACTGGTAACTGGAAGGTGGTTTATTTGATCCATGAAAAAACTGGCCAAGGAATTATCTGTACTTCTGGGCAAGAAGCAGAAAGTCACACTCTTGGTGCTTGTTGTTTTGTTTTATTCTAAGAATCTTTAGGAAAAATATCACAACTTGGCTGAAGTGCCTACATGTGATCAGACCTAGTGTGAAACTCTGAACCATGGTAGTAACAAGAGTATCTCTACAGTAAACCTGAGTCAAGCATGATGTTCTGCACACAGGAAAGGAAACTTAAACCAACACCAATGTGATTACACAAAGTACAGAAGTTTGGAGAAAACAATGCACAAAAACTGTAAAAAAGGTTCAGATTATATTCCTAACAGGGCAAAAGAGTTCCTCTTGTGATTGTAACAAGGATTAAGGTAAAAAAATTAAAGACTGTAAGACTGCATTGCATGATTCAGTCTTCCTTGGTTGATTTATTTGTGTGTTCATATACCTGTTTCAATTCAATTATTCCTTACCTCTTAAGAGTTAGATTTTAACAATTTTGAACACAATTACACCCTTTATATCCTCTCACCTGTACCAACAAGTAAAAAGACTATGGCAAATGCATGTGCTTATCGTAGTGAGAAAGTCATTACCCAATCAAGGCAGGATCAAGAATCCACTGCTATGCTTAAGTCTAAGACAACCAGAGTGGTGATGGACAGGGTTTTCCTTTGCTGTGAGTAAAGAACATGCCCACACTACAAGCCTCAATAGAAAGTGTCCTGCCATGTCTCAGGGGGATGGAAAGGTGTCAGCCAAGTAAACATGTCCATGAATGTATAAAGAAGTCATTTTATGTGGACAACTTCAAAATTTCAGTTAAGAGGAAGCCAAATCATTAACGTTACGAGACCTCTTCGGCAATGGGCAAGTAATTTCTTAAACATCCTGCATCACCTTTACTTACTTTAGTTACTCCAACTTGGTATCCAGAGTTATCCAGACCTTCAGCTCATATCTTTTCCTAAGTGTAATGTCACTGCTGAGCTGAATAACCCCCAGAGTGTAAGAGATATTTATGTATTTTGTGATGCCTCAAAGCAAGCCTACGGCTCAGCATCTTATCTTCAGACAAAGAACACTCAGGGAGACATAGAAGTAGCCTTCTTAGCTGCTCATTCAAGAGTTTATCTCCAAGAGCTGTCCATTCAAGACTGTTAGCAACAGTCAATCCTTAATTAGAATCCAAACTTTGATTAGAATTGTGTGCAGCTTTGACAAGAGCCCAGTTGGCTAAACTGTTTACCCCTGTACTTACTGTTCCTATACATAAAGTCTCCTTTGGTCAGATTCCACTACAGTGTTACTATGTTTCCAAGTTTTTGTTGAAACGAAAATAGCCGGGATACATTATGTAGTCCAAAACTAATCCTGCTGATATCATAACACATAGCAAAACTTTGGACCAATGGTCTACATTCCTCAATCTGCCTTCAAATTAGTGGCCTAAGGGTCCACTTCTCCATCTACTGAATGAAGTAGAAAGAGCTGAAACAAGCTTTCTTTACCTTTTGTGGACTTACTGCTCCAACCACAAATCCCACCTTACCTGATTGTAGTCAGTTCCAGTCCTATGACCAATCACTCAAAGATACAGTCCAGATATTACACAAACTGACTGTGGAAACAGCTTCTGTATTTACAGAACTGCAATGCAAATACAGGTTTTAAGAGGCAGGGAGATTGTTCAACAACATCAAATAGCATGCTTAGGTTATAAGAAATGGAGGGCTAAACCAAACTTTCCAAAGATGGCGTATCTGTCCTCAGCTAGACCGTTTGTTTCCACCAGCTAATCCTCATGGCGCCACACACATTGGTGGTTGCTGGAAGAGGGAAATAAGATCTCTCAAATCTGCTCTTTGCATTACGATAGGTAATCAGACTGTGACAAGTCAGTTACTGGCTGACCACTTCTAAAAACAATTAATCTGCAATTACTTACCAGGACTTCAGACGCACCAGAAATGGCGTTTGGTTAAAGTTTGGTTACAGTTTCCAAATTTCCTTTGTAATAATACTATCAACTTCCTTGTGCTCTGTGTCCAGTAGGATGTGACGACTGCTGAAGTTGAAGTACATAAACAAAACCTACCTTCGCCCAATCTCCTGCCTCATCAGCCTTCCAGCTCTACCTGACTGACAATCCTCTATTACCATCCAAAAACTTAAACAGCCATTTCTGAGGTACACATTTATCTAGAAAATGTGGGGGTGGCTGTTGAAAAGGCTCACCATTTTCTGATTATATTCCTAACATGATAAGAGCACCCCCCTGTGACTAACAAGTATTACAGTAAACAAATTAAAGACTATATTTCTCGGTTCAGTCTTCTATAGGGTGTGATTCAGAGTGCACATCTAGAAAGTTAGACAGAGTTGTGCTTGGTTGATTTATCTGTGTGTTTATATACAAGTGAGTGTTTCAGTTCAATCATCCCTTAAGCCTTATATTTTAACTTATCATTTGATGTCTGAGAAATGTAATTTGATACAGTTTGATGGGCTTTGCGCTCCATTAAAATTCAATTCAATTTTATTTATATAGTGCTTTTTACATTGCTTCAAAGCTGCTTTACATATGAAAAATAAAACACGTTCAACACGGAATACATGGTATCGTTGCAAATAATGTGTGTGAGATGTATATTAATAAAACTAATTAGGCATACTAGGTTTATATTAAGTTTATGAATAAAGAGCTGACCGAACCAATAAAAATTATAATATCATATTAAGCAAGATATGTCGTTCCAGCTTACATGGAGATGGCACATAGAAAGATAACATCTTATGGGACAGGGGTATAAGAGATGTGCAACAGTGCAATAAATTTACTGTTTCCTGCCTCTTTTATGGCAGATTGTTTGGTTTTTTTTAAATTCTGTTCATTTAAAATTTTTTGGGCTCTTTGAAATTCTGAATGTGGCAAAGTGATATTGAACAGTAATGTGATCAACAAACGCTACAATAACCTTATCACCACTCTAGAATATCTTTTTAATTCATGGCATTTAAAAATATTTTGTATAAGGATGCTAGACTGTATAATTTACTATACTACTAATTACTATATTTTTTAGAATTTATTTATTAATCAAGTCTGATTGTCAAAGTTCTTTTAAATGTTTATGGAGCTTATTTAAGATTCACCCACGTAAAAATTGCAACATATTGAATTTTCTAAGTATTATAATGATGAGTTACGAAGCAATAAAGATAGAAAAGAATGACCTGGTTCAATCAGGGTTTACTTAACCATTTACTGGTAACACATTTGAACCCAAAAGTGAGCAAAAAGTGACAAATGAGCAAAACCTCCTTCGGGGGATGTCCTCATTTGTAAAAATGCTATAAAATATGATAACGCGCATTTTTAATTGTAAAAATGAAAAAGTTTTCCATTTTTAAGTTTTTTTTAGTGTTAGGGTTACAGTGTACATATTGTTTATAACTAGCTGTGTATAAAACTGATATGGAATGTTCCTATTTAGTCTATGGAAGGTTAAGGAATGTGTCCATTTAGACAGATAAGTAAACGTGTGTGTGTGTGACATACTGTCTTTGTCCTCCACAGCCGCAGCAGCAGCAGCAGCAGGTGATCTTTGAGGATCACTGACTTCAGCACAACACATTGAGCTCTCACTCAGGTCATCTGTTTCCACTTTCTCTTCAGCTGCTAGACTCTCACTAATCTTCACCTTGAAAAGCTTTGCAAGAAATGATTGTTTCTTGCTCTGAAATGTGAAAGCATAAGAATAAACCAGCTATTATAATCAACACCATATTCAAAAGAAGAGGATGGACCTTTTAATCTGTTGTTTATATAAATGCTAACAGCAAGTTTATACAGTGGTGTCAGGGTCATACTGATCACATCAACCCCAAGAGGTGTCAGTGTAAGACGACTGCCATATCAGCAAGATAAAGTAATCACCTTACATCTTATACACCTAATACACCCTTCATTTATGACATCATAATGGTAAACTGACATCATAAAGACACCTCACTGATGGCACACATCAGGGGAGTAAACAGAATTGTTTTATCAAAGTCCCTTTAAGAAAGTATCTGCACTCTGCGGTCATCTTTGCAATGCCTCTAGGCAACCCAAAATGTTAAATACCACCGAAGAATGGTTAATGAATAATTAACTAATTTCTGTGTTGGGGGGGTTGAGGGGTGTGGGGGGGGGATTGTGGTTATTGTCAAAATTACCATTTTTACCTTAAATTGAGCCATGTTGGAGCCAACAAGAATAAGAAAAACATAGCTCTTTAACTGGTGCAATACCTTTCTTTCACTTTTGGATTTTGCAGGGGAAGTTCTAATAATTTATCAAATTATTGATTAACATCAATAGTAAATAGTAATTAAAAAACACACACACAGACCAACCATTCTGCCCTAAGAGGCATGAAACATTAGCTATGATACTACATATTTATACTCATGGTTCGGGCTGTCATGATTATTAAATAATTGTCTGACCATGGTTCTCTGGACTAACCGCGAAAACATGAAAAAAAAGATGATCAGACAAGACATGATCATTTGATGCACAGACTTAATTTAGGCGTTTACTTTAATATTTTCAAAGCATTCAGAAGCATTTAGGCCACAAATAAAAGGAAACCGCTTAAAAACAGATTGAACAAAAACATTTGAGTCAGTGCATGATTATCACGTTTATATTGTTTTACGTGTTCTTATTAAAGAAAAACAAGCATCTCTTTTTTTTAAATTTTAATTTAAAATTTTCAATTTATTTAAAAAATCTAAAATATAAAAAATCTGGTTGAGTAGATGCAGAATGGCCCATTTAACCACTGTTTGACAAAACGCACGTCAATCAGAAGAGATATTTTACAGTGGATGTTTGAGAGTAGACAGTCAGTTTTTTTTTACCTTTACAGGAGGAAGAACAGCAGGTTTGCTTTCAGTTTTGGGTTTAGACAGACATTTCATGGCTGCGGCTGCATGCTGAACGATACACTGATGACCACAGTACACTGACTCTGGTAGAGCATTATTACTGCAGCCTGGGCCGATACACTTAGGAAAAAGGTCCACCACCTCCCCTTTTTCCTGCAGCTTCACATCATGCTCCACAAGCTTCTGCTCCTCCAGTGTGTCTTCCACAATCTCCTCCTGATAGAGAACACACACTTGCGCTCAACAAATAAAGTCTGACACCAGTGAGAAACTTTCTCTTAAATGAGAAAATAATGTGATTTAATCTGTATGTTAAGTGCTGGAACTAAGTAACATCAAATATATACAGGAATATAAATCAGGAGCAAGTATTTTAGGGGATTTTTAAATCTTAAAATACAACAGCTTTATTATAAATTAATTTATATAAAACTTTTGCAATTTGTAACAATATATATAAAACAGTGCACATTTTTTCAAAGTAGCTTTAACGAAAAACATTTCAAGACAATGCCTTGGTGCCTAGGTTGCACAGGACCTCATTGAGAAGTTTCAATTCAAGAAAAGTATGCTTTAATATGTTTGTCTGTAAACACCAGTAAATTAAAGGTGACTGTTAAAAATTAAAGACAACAAAAAACATTGGATTTTAAGTGATGCTGCAAAATTAATCAATAAACAAATGATTAATTTACGGTTACATTGATTACGTAATCGCTAAAAAGCCACAATAACAGCGGTCCATTGGCGGCCATTTCTGTGTGTTTCAGCAGGTGTTGTGCACTGAATGCAGCAACGAATCAGAAGTCATCAAAATAATGTTGCTGTGTGTTTTAAACAAGCAAAACCTGTAGCGGTTTTGTTTGTTTAAAAACAAATGCTAATGAAGGGCACAAGCCATGCGTTTACAGAGTTCATTCTGGCTTTATGCTGTGTATGAGTGCGTTTACAGCGTGGATACATCACACTACATTATGCATTTACACCCGCACATAACTGTGTGTCTACAGCAAACAACAAATGATCAGATATCAGGTTTGTGTTATTATATGTTTAAATGCAAACAGTGTTAAGGTTAATAACTAAGGATGCATCTAGACGGTTTACTATATAAAATATCCATTTAGATGAGTATTCAAGCATTCCTGCTGCCATTTAATATTAGCCTAATATTCCTGCTGCTGTTTAGGCTTTAATATGAATTAAACGGCATAAGAAAAAGAATCACTTGCTGTTCGACTAAATATTGTTTGTAGCATTAATAAGAATTTAGCCAATGGTTACATTACTACTAAGAGCAGAAAGTTAACAGCACAAAATTCTTCACTGATCTAGTAACTTAATTTTCCTCTTAGAATGCACAAGACCGATCCATTTAACTTAAAAATATATACAATTTTCTTAAAAGGGAGCATGCCCCCGGACCCCACTGGAGGGGACCACCCACCCATAGTCTCACAAAATGTAGGAAGTAGCTAAAGCCTATTTCTTTGGAAGTTTTAGAAGCACTAAGAATGTTTTTATTATTATTATTATTATTTTGAGATTTAGTTTTTTTATGTAGTATGTGTATGTATACCGTAATGCTGTGCAACTGTCTTACTTCTATGGCCCCCTTTCAATTCATTCCACGATTAATGTTAGTGAGCACCAACTATTTTCAGAAATACCCTCAGTGATTTGGTTTTGGAACTGGGCCTGTCACATTGTTTTTAGACCACCCTCAGCCTGTCATGTGCTTGAAGAAGAATCTGCCAATATTAGCCCAGAATAAATGGGAACTCTATTAAAAACATTTCAATGTAGATCAATAACCAACATGATTAACCGCAATTACAATATCAAGGGAATAAAAAAAACAAGTATGATTTTTTTCAGGCCCAGATAGGGGCTAGTTCCCTGTCTATACAGTGTGAATATAGTGCCAATGTTAAGTATTATTCGTATGGAACTAGATTTCTAAACACTGAGTTCTAGCTCTTATTACCTGACATCTGTGACTGATCATGTAATGATTCAGATTCTGTGGCATCTGATTTGTACACCTGTGTTTTGCAGATCATCACATGCTTTGGATGCATGCGTTGCATACTGTTACATTCATTTTAAGTATAGCTGTTAATTATTCATTTTAAACTTAAACTTAAAATTTTAAATAAAAAAAAAAGTAATTTTAAAGTAAATTTAAAAGTAGTTTTACAAAAAAATGAACTGGCTTCTTCTGTAGAATCTTGAAAATGGCACAACAATATTGGTTCTCTTAAATCCACATCATGGTTTAAAATTATGTTACCAGTTATACCAGTTATGTTTTTGTACTCTCGTTAATCCTAAAGTCACACACTGCATACAATTTTAAAACGACAGAAACACAATATTTACCACATGTAAGGTGTTGGTTTTATTTATGTTTCTGGTTTTCCTTGTGGTGTTGTGGTCCTCAGAGCACGTGGAGCAGATGAATTGTTCCCTGTTCTTCTGAAGGAGACACCCATGAGCCTCACTGATGCCCACACAGTCAGAGTGACTCCACTTCCGGCAAGAGTCACAGCAGATCATCAACCTGACAGACAAAGACACAGACACAGACACTAGTTACTGCCACCATCACAATTCAACTCTAAAGATGCACGAAAATACAATACCATTTTATTTATTGGAGGCTTCACAAGCAGAAAATAAACAGTTGATCTGTCAGCACACATCTGAAGGCATTTGTACATGAAACCCTCTGAAGAATCAGCAATTTTATATATTATATATTAAAAAATTATTCATACTTTCAGCTGAAACTATTTAACTGATTTAACTACACCTAGGTTTGGCTGAATCTATAGCCGCTTTTCTGTCATTGGGTCAAAAAGGTCAAGCTGCTTCACTGTTCCATTCCGTGCAATCCAGCCCTGCCGATATAAATATGGCTTCATTTTCCACTGTACAGCTAATAACAGAGTTTTTTGGAATGTGTCAGTTGTTGCCTTGGTAACGCAAGTGTTAACAGACTAAATAAGTAGTGACCACATTTTAAATGATGATCAGATATTTCTGTTTTTAGAACTCTTTTCTGTTTTTAGGACTTTTCTTTGTATAGCGATCCGAGAATTCCCGTGCAGTGTGGAACCAGGCTCAAGTAGAAATATGACTGTAACCGCTAGTTACCGTATACAGAACTGCTCGGTCTGGTGGTGAAAAAACAACTATATATTTTTTAATTTGTGAAAGAACTCTGATGTCTATTAATATACACTCAAGCATTAAGTTTAAAAAATGTGGAGTTGTTGGCTCATCAGAGAAGCCCTGTCATCACTTCCTGAAATCCAACTGACCTGTCATTTTTTGTTCGTTGACATAAACAGCACAAAACATCTCGATCCATCTTCTTACTCCTCTCTTCCTCAGCAAACTCAGAATTTTTCTTTGCTCTTTTAGCCACTGTTTTTCCACCATTGGCTTTTTGAGCTGTTGTAAAAGCCACAAAATTTCCACTTGCCCATCCAGCTAAGGTAGAAAGTACAATTCTTCCTTTTGTTGAGACATCTGTTTCATCTGCCAGGCTCACATCTTTCTGATCCACCAGTGGTTGTGTCCCTTCAGCTGTATCTTCTGGCTTTACCACACCATCATCATCTTCTGAGTGTCTGAGTTTCTCTAGGCATCGAGTCATGGCCCGTTTCCGAATTTCTCTGAGAGTGAGGTCATCGCTGTCTTCAGCTCGATCTGAAACAATCTCTTTGCTGACAGACTTCTCATCTGATCTCAGCTCAGTTGCAACACTCTGTGGACCATCAGCCCTGTCCTGAGCTTTATCTTCATTAGAATCAGCAGGATTGAGCGACTCTCGCACACGTCTTTGACCTCCACAACCCCGTTTTGGGGCTGCAGGGGTCCCAGAAGTCTTGCTGGCTTGTTTCCCCCTGCCACGGCCATGACCTCTGCCTCGACCGCTGAGTTGTCGGCTACCTCGATGTGTTGTAGAAGGGCTGATTTCCACGCTGCTGACAGCTTCCATGAACTCTCGTCTGGCAATGGTGCTTTGTCTGAAGCCCCAGGTCTTCATCTCTTGACCGACAGAACCTTTCCCATCCATCTTACTCACTGAAGAAACAACATATTCAAGCTTATACAATTACTGCAGTATGGTAAACAAGCTGCTAGAAAGTTATATATTTCAAGACAGTTTTTTGCAGTCATTTAATTTATGATATCCTGCATTATAAAAAGACATTGCGTATACCTCTGTTTTCAAAGCAGTATTTTAGGACAGTCTAGTCTCCAATTTTCAGCTCAGCACCTGCAAACAAGACAAGTAACTTTTTTGACCAATTTCTCAAACCTGTTCTACCTATAAATAAACTTTCTCGCACATCTAGGTTGCTGCTGGCAGGATGCAGGTAATGAAACTGAGCTGAATCTGTTGCTAGCAATGGAGAAGATGACTGACAACATTATGAGCACATAGATGCTAAAATTAGCTAGGTATTAGAAGCAATTCATGATCAAACTGCTCAACTTCAGACAATGAATCAGTGCATTGGTAACGTGGAGGAGAGAATTGCTGCTGTGGAGACCTTAATGCAAAATGCATAAATGCAAAAACAAAGGCCTTGAAAAAACAGATGCGTGAGCTGGCTGATCATGTTGATGACCTGGAGAACCGAGGTAAATGTAATGTGAGAATTATTAGACTGCCTGAAGGGATCTTCCATTAAATTCTTTGAGAAGTGGATTTCTGAATATCTCTGTATGACAACGAAAGCTGGGCGCATCAAGTTGGATCGAGCGCACTAATCACTGACACCGGCACCAGGTCCAAATCAATGCCCCAGACATGGTCTAGATCATGACGTTTCACAATTTAGTTGATAAGCAGCAGGTTATAAATGCAGCACGGTGTGTTGAAGGCGATAAATCACAGAGGATTTTGTTCTTCAATGACTTTTCAGCAGCGCTGGTAAAGAAATGGAAGACATTTGACCAAGTCAAAGCACGGCTAAAGGAGAAGCTAAAATTCGCTCTTCTGTACCCGGCAACAATAAGGATTATGATTAACAGTAAAGCAAAGATATTTAGTAACCTAGAAGATGCAACACCATTTATGAGATATGTTATGCTCCATTCAGGAATATGGATTCTCTCTGATGAATGTCATGCTCTCTAGCCCACCAAGCAGATTTCTTTACTAAAGTTCTTTTGGAATTCATAAAGTTAAATAGTAAAAAATATATAATGGGGGGATTTTAATTATATTTTGGATCCTGACATGGACAGATTTCCCCCAGAAAACATCTCCACTCTCTCCATAAGTGAAATCCTTAAAAGTAATTTTTGGAGACCTGGGTCTTCTGGATGTTTGCACCCTTTGGATAAGAACACCTCCCTATAGGTGTCACACAAAAATAGTTTTTTTTATTATTATTCCTAGGTCCTTCCCAAACTCCAATATTGAAAGGAAATCTGAGACAGTCAAGATATTGGAGATTATTATTCTTAAAGAACATTATTAAAAGATCAATTACATCTTGCCTCAGAAATGAGCTTAAGCTTTTCTTTGTGATAAATCATAAATCCATAGATGATCCCTCTCTTTTGTGGGAAACTTGTAAGGCCTATACAAAAGGCTTAATTATCGCTTTCTCTGCTAATATAAAAAAGGAAAAGGCTAGAGAAGCAGGTAGCACTGGAGAAAGATTAAGCCAAGAGAGGAAATGTGTTTTAAACCTCCTCCTCTATTACTGGAGGAGACTGTAGCCATTAGATCCATGTTGTATTCCCTTTTGATGCAAGGCTCTGAAAAAATCAGATATGCTAAACAAAAATATTATGAACATATTATGAAGGTATCTGGCAGGTATTTCACAAAAAAAAATCTATGCCTCCATATACAGTGCTGCTTGAAAGTTTTTAAACCTTTAGACATGATTATGTTTTGTGTAAAAAAAAAATTAACCTAATCAAATGTACATTCAAAACCCAATTTGTGAAGCAGACTTCCAAATAGCCATTACTTCAACCAAGCGTCTTCTGTAACCACTGACCAGTCTCTCACATCTGTCTTTGGGGATTTTTGCCCACTCCTCCTTGCAGAACTCAGCCAGCTCAGAGAGGTTGAAAGGACATCTGGCATGTACCACCTGCTTCAGGTCTAGCCACAACATTCCAATTTTCTTGAATGCTAAGGCCCACCTTAAGCTCTCTGATTGATGGCAGGAGATTCTCTTCAAGAATTTGTTAATAGGTCTAAAAATTCAAGTTCCCCTGAATAATATGGAGTTGCCCTGGGCCGGAGGCAGAAAAGGTTCTTTTCCTGGAATTCAGTGTTGGCCTTTCTCCAAACATGGCGGCTTTGATTATGACCAAATAAATCTATTTTTTAAGTCTAAATGGACTTCCAAAGGGCCTCTGGTTTGTCCAAATGCTCTCTGGCAAAGAAACGAGCAGATTTGTTCTTTTTAGAGAACAGAGGCTTCTTTCTAGCAACCCTTCCGTAAATGTCATGTCTGTTAAATTTTCGTCTGATTGTAGACGCATGTACATTTACCCTAGATGCTGCCAGAGATCCATCACTTGAGATGCTTAAAAATTCTTTGTCAGGTAAAGAACCTGAGCAGGTCTTGCTCAAACTTTACAAGATGCAAACATCTCACTTATCCTTAAAAAGGCGAAACCCCCAGACTCCTGCTATTCAGTGTTTATGCAAAGTGGGTTTAAGCAAAGAAAGATTAAAGGCCTTGTTCTCTCATTGGATGCCAAAAAGGCCTTCGATCGGATAGAGTGGCCTTATTTATTTTCAGTTTTGACAAGGTTTGGACTAGGAGATAATTTTGTAGACTGGATCTGAATATTATATGATCACCCACATACATCAGTTATTACTAATGGTTATTACATATACAGGGACTAGGCAAGGCTGCCCACTGTTGCCCCTCCTTTTCGCAATTACATTAGAAAGTCCACATCTATTCAAGGGCTGGCAATAGGTACTGTACAGCATAAAGTCTATATGCAGACAATGACTTATTATGTATTTCTTTCCCTAAGACTTCAATACCTCTCATTAATGTTATTACTGTATTTAGCTTGTTTTATGGATATAAAATTAACCTCACTAGATCTGAAGCCATGCCTATAGGTAGCCTTACTGATATGCGAAACACCGTACCTCATTTCCAGTTTCAAATGGTCCCCCCAGGTGTTATGTACCTAGGAATTTTTGTAACCCCTAATTGTAATCATATATAACAAATTAATATACAAATTAAATGTTATACCCCTACATAAAACAGATCCTTGATCATTGGAACTCCCTGTTTGTATCATGACTGGCACAAATTTCGCTAGTTGATGAACGTATTGCCTAGGCTGTTATACTGGATTCAGATGATTCCAGTGGTTTTCGCCAAAAAGGTTCTAAAAGATTTAAATGGATGGTTGAGCTCTTTCATATGGAGCAAGAGGCGGTCAAAGCTTAGTTTGTTAGTTAGATGTTAGTTTTACAGTTGCCAGGATCGAAGGGGGGCTTGGACCTACCTGGTATTAGGATATACCAGTAATGCGCCCATCTTAGGTTTATTTCTGAATGGATAACTGAAGACGTCGCCTCTGTATGGTTAGATATTGAAACAAGTTTGTCCAAATACCCTTTACAAGACCTGCTATTCTTTAGGAGTTTAAAGTTATTTTAAAAAGTTTCCCTAATCCTATTATTTTAAACACACTTAGGGCATGGCAGCTAGTGAGGTATTTGGAAGGAGGGTCTATGGTCACTTTGGTATTTTCCCCAATTTTACATAACTTAGATTTTCCACCAGGTATGATAAGTGCAAGTTTTAGGTCCTGGTGCAATAAAGGTGTGATGAGACTTAAGAGATTTGTTTATTGATGGTAATTTAATGTCATTACGACAAATTATGGATAAATATAAACTTCCAGAGTAACATTTATTTGTGTTTCTGCAAGTTAGACATTTAATTCAAAAGTACAACACTAAAGAACAATTTAGAAATATCTATACTTTTTTAAACATCTGTAAGACCTTCAATCAGTCTTTTTTTACTATTCTTTGTGTGATCGAAATATAAAACACAGAGGATTCTGAAATTATGGGAGAAGGAGTGGTTAGTTCCAGCTGATGAGGATATTTCAGATGAAATATGAAATAATTCTAAAACAGTATCAGTCTGTAATCGCTCAAAAGCAATACAGTTGAAAACACTACATCGATTACATTTATCACAGACATGCTTTTAACAACTCCCTCTCTCCTTTCTGTCTAAAATGTAAGACGGATATTGGTACTCTGACTCACTGTTAATGGTCATGTCAACATACTTCGTGAAATACAAAAGATTCTAAGTATAAACTTGGAACTGGACCCCTTGACATTGATACTAGGTAAGCCTATAGATAATATTGCCTCTGTGGTCAACAGAAGATTGTTCAATATTATTACTTTCACAGCATGGAAAAATATTCTTTTGCAGTGGACCAATGATAAACTCCCTTCTGTGAAAGCATGGAAAAAAATCACGTATCTGAGTAATGTACATGTGCAAAGATCTGAAGTGACAAATACAGCTTTTCAGCCTCATCTGAAAAAACAGGAAAAGGGCAAACAGCAGTCAATGTCCCCACCTGAGCTGTAAACAAACTGTTACAGCTGTAACCAATGAGTAATACTTGTGACCATGTTCTGCAAAACACATTTCAAAGTCAAATATTTCAAGTAGACACATTCCTAAAGCTGCTGAGCTCTGTGTAATATGACTTTTTATGTTCTACAAGCCCAGTAAATTATGTAATCCACAGTCATCTTAGGTGATAAAGAATTAGTGTGATTTATGAGGTAGTTTCAAGTTCTTCTACTCACTGTGTTCTGAACTGGATGTCATGTGTTTAGCTGATGTATCAGACCTGTTGAAGGAAGGGACTTTGTTAATACAGTGCTTACGGCACATGGTATGGTATAGAAGTTTCTCCCTGCTGGATCACAAGGTCCTTTCAGAGAATTGTGAGAGCAGCTTAACTCATCAACAACAAACTCACAATCTTTGATATGCAATTTCTAAGGAAGACTAGCAAAATAACAGCTGAGTCCAGTCACCTGAGCCCAGTCACCTAGCACACAGTCTGTTTCCAGTCACCCAATACGCAGTCTGTTACCAAGACCGGAACAATCCCTCTAGAAAAAGCAGGCTACAACTGCACCTTGACTTTTATTGCTGCACTGTCTCTATTCAAATACTATAACATAATTTATAGTACATGAATTTAATAATAAGCAGAATTTACCACCATTTCATCCAGAATTTAAACTATATCTGCACAATTTGCCCACATGACTTATACACCAATACATAATCCTAAACTGACTTTTCACTGACAACTGTAGACATAATAAATATACGTATAAATAAACTTCTATAAGTGTAACTATAACTAACAATAATCTTCTTTTTGTGCTAGTTGAATCTCTACAATGTTTTATAATATTCTTCATATTGATTATTATGTTTAACGCGTTCAACACATTTAATACACTAACAAATGTAACATGTCACACATGATCACTGTCTGTAAATGAAATCGTGTACTCGCATGTAAGTACATAACGTATAAAACCCACTGCTGTATAATGCAAAGAGGTCTCAAAACGTTGCCATACTTCTGTGATGATAGCAGTCGTGTGTTGCGAGTGAATGTGTGTAATATTTAAAACTTCAATTATGGTTAGTCGTGTCGTGTAGTGTGTGTGTGTGTGTGTGTGTGTGAGTGAATTAATGTTTAAAGAGCAGCTGTGCTGGATAACAACACTCACTCTTAATACAAGCTCAGTCTGTGACTGCACACACTCTCCGGCTGTT
Source organism: Botia almorhae (assembly GCA_036877575.1). Lineage (NCBI taxonomy): Eukaryota > Metazoa > Chordata > Actinopteri > Cypriniformes > Botiidae > Botia > Botia almorhae. The sequence goes on along the minus strand of JAZGTJ010004182.1, from coordinate 9,299 downwards.
GGAAACAGACTTAGATGAATAATATCTCCTGCATTTATTAACAAACAAACAAACATACACCTAAGGCTTCTTCCATTTTGTCCATGAGAGGGTGTGACGCGTTGAAGGACGCAGCGGAAGAAACGCGACGCGTCACGGCGACTGACAGCGACACCAGCGGGCGGGAGGACAACCAGGTTTTGTTGCAGACCTCAGTGTAACAAAAATGTCAATTGCAAAATGTAGTAAACGCCAAAATATTTCATTTATGGCTCAAAACGTTGTTCTTGTGTCAAAAAAGTGGCCAATGGCTTTAAAATATGTTTTCATCATGTGAGCCATACTGTTGAAAATGTTTTGATGCAGATTCTTTTGTTTTGCCATGCCGTTCAACTGTAGATGTTTTCTTCTACAGCTGTAATAAATACTGACTGCTTACTAAAACAGTATATACTTCTGAGATTATGTGTCATTCAGTCAATTAACATGACGTGAAAGGTGTCATATTAAGTACTATATGCCAGCATGGATTAGGCATTACCTGGAGATATCATAGAAAGAAGATCTAGATGCTTACACTAGATGCAATATTAATATTTTACAAAACTCTAAGCTAAGTTAAATGTAAATGTAAAAAGTCTGCCAGAGATTGTTTGCTGCCTGCCTCTTGATTTTTGCTAGGATTATGATTGTTTTCTGCCTGCCCTGACCTTTGCCTGCCTTTCTACCCTGCCCTTATTGCTCTGTTGGCCGGTGTTCGACCATTTGCCTGTTTTTGACTACTCTGTAAATAAAGTGCTGCACATGGATCCAAACGTCCCAGAGTCTTTATTACAACAGGAAGCAATTGATTTTAGTTATTTTTTCCAAAGGGGTTGATACCAAATATTAATTTAAGGGTGCTGTTATGTGTCAGGACTCCTATTTTGAAGTTTTGTTTGTCTCTGGTTTTCACTGTCCTCACTTCCTGTTTGTAATTGCCATCACCTGTTTACCGTTGATTAACCATGCTATTTAAGTTCCCTGTTCTTGTGTTCAGATTGCTGGTGATTATTGTATATTCCCCTGTTCTTGGATTATCTTTGGAGTGATCTTGTTGTTTGTATTTTGGATTGTCTTTGTGTCACGCTGCTGGAGCATTTGTTGTTGCCCACATCATCTACGGTTAGTGTTTGTTTTGTCTTTGTTTTCCATTTATTAAATCTCCTTTATCTAGTTCCTGCGTCATGCTCCTTGTTTTTGCCATTTTACCATTTTTAGTTTAGGGCTGAATCCTGTTATTGTCATTGTTCCCCAGCCTAACTACACGTGGACTATTGAAGAGTACATTAACTTCGCCCTAAGGATGGCCTCTTCAGAGCTCAGGTTAGAGGAAGCAGATCTCGATTCCAGGGTCCCAGTGGTGGAGATTACTAGCCCGGAACTCGACTAGCCATCGCCCCATGAGACGCAGCAGCCGACTGCGGAATTACAAGCAGAACCTGACACAACTGAGGAAAGGATCACCCTGGAGCCAGAGCTGGAGAAGTCTGACCAGGTGCATGAGCCGGCTGCAGCTGAGAGAGCGGTGGATTTATCTGTGGAGCACGAGGGTAGCCTGGAGGACCCGGCCCACCACACCATCGCTGGGGTTGAGTACAGACTGGTTGCAAGTTCAGAGACTTATGTCTATAAATTCAGATGATATAGTAATTCCACCCAACCTTCCTCTCCCACATCTTATGTATCTCCCAATTTTATCTCTGATGTCGCTGGAGTCTGTCAGTCCCTCGTCTCACCCTCAGCTCACCAGCAGTGTCGTGGGCTCGCCACTGGACTGTCAACCACCAGCTACATCCTCGCTGAGGACAGAGGATTCCTTGGCTCCACTTTCTGCCTCCAATGCCCAGACTCCTCCTCGGCCCTACGACCCTTCGGCTCCTCTATGGCTTCTAGCTCCCTCATCTCCGTCGACTATCATCGACGGCCTCTCCTCCCTCAGTCGTCTCCACTGTGGGATACCGCCCTGGCGCCTCAAGTCTCCGCCCTGGCGCCTCAAGTCTCCGCCCTGGCGCCTCAAGTCTCCGCCCTGGCGCCTCAAGTCTCCGCCCTGGCGCCTCAAGTCTCCGCCCTGGCGCCTCAAGTCTCCGCCCTGGCGCCACCATGGTCATCGATGGTGCTTATACGGTGTGAGGACACGCCTTTTGGGAGGGGGACGTTGTTACGTGTCAGGACTCTTATTTTGAAGTTTCTGTTTGTCTCTGGTTTCACTGTCTTCACTTCCTGTTTGTAATTGCCATCACCTGTTCACCGTTGTTTAACCATGCTATTTAGGTTCCTTGGTGATTGTTGTATGTTCCCCTGCTCTTAGATTATCTTTGGATTGTTCTTGTTTGTATTTTTGATTGTCTTTGTGTCGTGCTGCAGCATTTGTTTGTTGCCCACATCTACGGTTAATGTTTGTTGTCTGTTTTCCATTTATTAAATCTTATCTAGTTCCTGCATCGTGCTAGTTTTTGCCACACAAACACTACCATTCCATAACAGGTGCCAATAATTTTGTCCAGTGCATTTTTTTGCATTCTGTGTGGAATTGTATCGGATTTGCTTGCTCTCGAAGCCAGACACTGAAATGTGTCGTTGTTTTGATATATTTTTAATGTGGAAAAAATGCAGTTATCAATATTGGAAATGTGGCTTTCAAAGAACAAATTATCAAAAACAACACCCAGATTCTTGGCTAACGAAGCAGGCTTTATGGAGCATCCATCCAGAGTAAGGCAGTGTTCTATGTTCCGTGTTAAGAGGGTTTTTGTCCAATAAGTAAAACTTCTGTTTTATCTGTACTTAATAGTAGAAAGTTGCTAGTCATCCAAGTTTTGATATCGACTATGCATTCTGTTAGTTTGGTGAATTTATGAGTCTCGTTGGGCCTAGAAGAAATGTATAGCTGAGTATCATCAGCATAACAATGAAAACTTGGGTGAAACAGGGTGAAAAGTAGGGGCCCAATACTGAGCTCTGCAGTACTCCATATTGGACTTGTGATCGGTATGACACCTTTTCACTCACAGCAACAAACTGAAAAATACAACTTTGGTATGACACCTTTTCACTCACAGCAACAAACTGAAAAATACAACTTAAACCATGAGAGTGCAGTTCCATTTATGGCAACATAATTTTCAAGCCTTTTTAGAAGAATTCTGTGGTGAGTAGTGTCAAAGGCTGTGCTAAGGTCGAGTAACACTAGAAGAAAGATGTTTTTCAAAACTCTGTCTGGTGCTCGAAGTGAACCTGTACACATGTAAGAGGCAGGCAGACTGAGGGCTGCAACGGGCTGGCTTTCATGCGGACTGCACAAACTGGCGCCACTACAGGTAAGCACAGAGGTAAGCAGATTTATGCTTGTACTGTATAGTGTTTGTGTGGTCTGCTAGAGGTGAACCAGGGGTGGTGCTAAAACTCTTAGACCTCTCCAAATTGAACTGATTGAATTAAATTGAATAAAATTAATTAATTGTATTGCATTGATTGAAATGAATTAATTGTATTGTGAAGTATAAAGATCTCAAAAAAGGTGTGGGAATGTGAGTGCGGGTAAAGACCCAAAAAGGACAGGGTAGGAAAAAATATCATACACTTTCTGTCAAACTGTCAATCAAACAAGAAGTGATTTATGACCCCTTCCCTCCCCTGTTTATGATTTGTCCAGTTATCAATCGAAAGTGTGTACAAGTCTGGATGTGTCTGGTGCCATATGAAACTGATGATCTGTTCCTGGTCTGTTTTCTCAACAGCATGGCAAGCAATCAGGTGTGAACGTTTAGATGGGGAGATAAATGTTTATGACGCGTCTGTGTGTATTGAACTGAGACTCAGAGACTGAGATCATAAAAGCATCTCAATTGCTTCTGATTAAAGTATATTCCCCCAATTTGCTTGTTTTCCTGTCGCATCTAAAAACAGACAGTTAAAGAAATCGCCCGTATAGGGAGGTAAATATTTAAATAGGGTTGAGAATCCAGAGTGTGTGTCAGAGTCTACAGTCTGCATTTCTGTCTCTACAACAATGGCTGGTTCATTTGTTCCTAACAGCCCTCAGTCTTCAACAACGTATTTTGCCACATTGGCAACAAGAGAATGGGTGGAAATGGAAGATCTTATTTTTGCACCAAGAAGACCGGCATGAATTAGCTTAAAGTTTTTACATGCTGAGAAAGATTGTGTGAAACACGAGTTTTCACTGTCTGAGAATCGTACGGGGTGGTACGAATTCGACAAGACAAGCATGGATCTGGGTGAGACGTGTTCATGCGACGAACCGTGTTTATTTTTCCCTGCTAAAGACTGGTGGCTGTTTTACAATTATGTATGGAGTGACCTGCTTGGTTGCAGTGATAGACAATTGTACATCGGTGAGTGGGTGTCAGGACGCCAGTTTGATCAACCGGGTTTGTATTGTTTTATGTCGGAGCACGTGACGGTTTAATTGTTAGATCGTCACGTGCGCCGGTGTCCGCGTCATCCCCTCCCTCTCGTGATCATTCACAGCTGTTCTCACTTTTTGCACTCCCAATTATTTGCCGCGCCCACCAATTACCTCCCTTTATATTCCCTCGTGTTTGTTCAGTCTTTGTCAGACTGTCGCTTGTGAAAGCATTCCTGACCATACGCTCTGTTTTAGCGTAGCCTAGCGTAGCCTAGCGTAGCGTAGCCTAGCGTAGCCTAGCGTAGCTTAGCGTAGCTTTGTTTATGTTCTGCCTAGCTCAGTCTAGTTTAGTTTCGCTAGCTGTTTTCACGTCTGCCTTTGGACCAACTCATGTTTATTATTTTTAATGCGAGCGGTTAGTTAGTGTTTGTTGTCCTGTCTTGTGTTAAGCTCCAGCTTTTGTTGTTTGTCTTGTGCCCCTTATTTGTTAAAGCCACCGCTACTCCTTTGTCTTCCGTCCTGGAGTCTGCTGCATCGGCTCTCCTGCTCTCCCATCTACCTCCGGCTATTGGTCTCTGCGTCGTTTTGTCGCACCAGCTATCTCTCCCGCACTGCCTTGTTCCTCCTCCCGGTTCCCGGCCTCCATTACCTGCAAGACAGCTCAAACCAACCGTTGATACTCACCTGTTTATGAAGATCCACCGGTAAGACTAATCGCTCCATCGACTCTCTCTGTTAGACGATTGAATATCAATTCTGTTGGAGATCCATACTCCCCTGTTGTGCAGCCTCAGCTTTTGTTGAATCCTGCACTGGGACTGGTTATTCGTTTTTCTACTGAAAGAGAGATCTGAACTGTGATAATCAACCATTTTTCTACTCCGTCTCAAAGGTTTACTTACCGGGAGTTTTTTTTCTCTACATGTATGCTGAATGCTCATCTTCCGCTGTGAACTGATCGACTCGAGATCTGAGGTTCTAGAGGCGGCGTGGACATTCTCTGGCTTGAGAAACTAAGGACGAGAGACGCGGAGATCAACTTTTTTGCTGGACTGTGTCTTAACTCTGTTAACAATAAACACTTCAATTTTTGCAATTGAATTTTTGGGGTTCATGACAGTGGGATGGCATGATCTGGAAGAGTGTTTATTTTTAGCTGTAAGGACAACACAAAGCTTAAAGAAAAAGCAATGCCTATTTCCCCTGACACACATGATATGAAGTTTGTGTTTCAGTGGAGAGATGTACGGATGTTGGATGATGTTTTATAAAATATTAAACTATTTAGATGGTGTAAAATGTACGACGGGTACCGGTCCGTAAAAGTTAAGTTGTTTCAACCTGAGGAGCTAAGTTGTGTTTCAAAGGAGTTAAGATGTTTCAAACTGCATCACTAATGCAGTTTTACCGCCCCCAGCACACTATAACCATGGGGGTGGTTCAAGATGGTGCTCTAGCAACATGTGGATCAATGAGCTCCGCAGACTCAAATAGCATAAACTGCATGTAGTGCATTTGGGAAACGACATTTTCACTGTTTTAACTTAGATTAATATTTAGACAATAACTGCCTGTGACCTGAGTGTGACACGATGGGCAAGTCCGAAAAAAGAACGAACAGGAGCACGTCTCAGGTGAAGGCTAATTCTGCTAGCAAAGCAGATTCTGAAATGCCACAAGTTTCCGTGTCTTCCAAGTTTGGTGACGGAAAATTTACATGAGTATGCCAAAACAGACATGGATTTTGGCGAGTTTATATTATGTGAGGAGGAATTCCCTACACTTCCTGAAACTCCATGCAAGTATCCAGCTTCCAAACAACGGAAAACTTGAGCGTTCGGATACTGCTGATATTCTCTCTCACATCGTAGCTCTTTCGCAGTTAATAAACTCTCGGTCTGATTCTCTGGAAAACATGATCGGAGAAAATACACGAGCGATTACTTCCATGAAAAAGGTAATCACTGAAAATACCAGACAAATTACAAATGTAAAGAAAGCTATCGAATTCATGAGTGCTGAAGTAAACAGTCTGAAAGCCAAGTACGGAGTGGTGGAATCTACACTGGGCAAAATGAAACAGACTACCATGGAGCAAGACAGAAGACTCTCACAGTTGGAAAGTTACTCGCGACGGTGGAATTTACGACTGTATGGTATTCCAGAAAGAGAAAGAGAGGATGTTCGCGGAAAGGTCATTGACATTTGTCAGCATTTCTTACCAGAGGACAAGGACAAACTTCCAAACGCCATTGACACAGTACATTGGTTGGTCGCAAACAGCCGAACAAGACCAGAGGAATTATTCTGCAGTTTGTTTCCCGCTTCTACCGTGATGCTGTATGGCGTGCAGTGATGGATATCAGAAGACTTGTCACTTGAAAGAAGAAATAAATTATGGCCAGCAGTGGAGAAAGCAAGAAAAGATAACAAACATGCCTACTTTGTTGGAGGTAGGCCCTTTGTAGAAGGATTTAAAATAATCCCCTCCAGCCTGAGACTTTATATTCAGGTAAGCTATTTAAGAAGCTTATTTCAACATGTTCTGAGACAGTAGGTTGACAAGAGTCTGTTTAATTTAGAGAGAGGTGGCTTTTTCAGAGATTCGAATTTGACCATTTTTTGTTTTTTTCTTTTTGTTTTTGATCTTATTTTTTGGAATTAAAATGGTACCTTGAAGTAAATTGAATACAAATTAATGCCACCCTATTTTTATTTTGACTCTTGATTTTAATTGTTTTTGACTCTTGGAACATTTTGTTTTTGTGAGGCCTGTTCCTCTAAAAATCTTTGTTTCTTTAAAAAGGTCCGTTTGATAACGCTATTATTTTAGTACTTGAATCTGCATTATAAAAAATAGAGGTTGTTTATTTATGTTCTGGAAAAATTTATGGTTGTTTTATGGTGCATAGATATGTACTTTGATTTGCACTACTTTATATTGGTATAGAGTTTGCTGTTTTCATCAATCTGAGTGTATTTTTGCAAATACTTATATAGAGATTTGTTTTATCTACTTTTATATTATATATTTATTTCTCTTTTCATGTCACTATCTCTAATTTCTTTTAATACAAGAGGGTTAAGAAACCTTACAAAAAGGAAAGCAATATTTTTGTATCTTAAAAAAATTAAAACTGCCTTTTGTTTTTTGCAAGAATGTCATTCCACCAAAGATGATTATAATTTTTGGAGGTCTCAGTGGGGGTTAGACTTGTGGATGGCTCATGGAACACGTAATTCAGCTGGGGTTTGCATCCTTAGGAATCAGTTTAATGGGAAGATTGTACACTCTCATTGTGACCCAAATGGCCGTTATATTTGCCTTGTAATAGAAACTTCAAATTTAATGTGTATTATTGTTAATATTTATGGTTTTAATCAACACAGAGAGAACAAAAATCTTATTACTCAAGTGGAAGAACACGTTTTGAATTTAACCAAATTCTCAAATTCATTTTTAATTTTCGGAGGCGACTTTAATGTGGCTTTGGATAGCATCTTAGACAGATGTCCTCCAAAGTCAGCTAATAATTTAAATCTTTATTTAAAGGCGTTCATGGAACGATTTTCTTTAGTGGACAGTTGGAGAGAGACTCACCCTTCTCTAAAATGTTTTACTTGATGTAATAATTCTCTTTTAAAACAGTCTCGAATTGATTTGTGGCTTATCTCTAGAGATTTAAATAATACTAGGTCACACTGAATGCATCTCTTTGTTTGTTTCTTTTTCAAGTACTGCTAATTTGCATCTACTTCTTATTAGAAATTAAATGTTTCATTGCTTAGTTATAAAGAAGTAAAGGAAAAAATCTAATTTAGAGTTTGCAGTTATTGGAGAAAAGTAAATAAAAAAATAATTTTGGTAGCAATTGGGAGTTAGCAAAATATGAAATTAGTAAATTTTAAAAACATTTAGCAGTAAATTGGCAAAAAAGAAAAGAAATGATGAAAGTGTTATAATATATAAAATTTCAGATCTTATGTCTAAATCTGTGTTATCTGATGCTGAAAAGGTTGAATTTGCCCATTATCAAAATCTCCATTAGATGAGTATTACAAACAAAAAGCTGAGGGAGCATTTGTTAGATCACAGAAGAGATGGATGGAAGAAGGTAAGCAGAATTCTTCCTGTTTTTTTAGACTGGAAAAACAACAAATAAAAAAAATAAAAAATTGGATTGGAAAACTTATGATTGATGAAGTTCTCTGTGAAGACCAGAAAATCATAGCTAATTTTTGTGCCAAATTTTATAATGATTTATATACATCTAAATTTAACAAACAACATGCTTTTGACTTTTTAGAAACATTATCTTATATAAATAAATTGAGTGATGCTAATCAAGCTTTTTGTGAGGCTTCCTTTACTTTGGAAGAAGTTGTTGAAGCAATTAAATCATTAAAATTAAACAAATCTCCTGGCACAGATGGTCTCACATCAGAATTCTATCATGTGTTTAGTAAAAATATAGCTCACTTCTTGCTAAATGTTTATAATAAAAGTATTAATAAATCATTTCTTCCACCTACTTTATGCCAAGGTTTGATTACCTTAATTTAAATAAAAAACCTAATTTATTAGATAATTACCATCCAATAACATTATTATGTTTTGGAGCCCTGGAGAAGTTTTGACATGCTCTGACATTTGTGCTTTTTTCAGGTGCTTATAAACATATAAATGGCTAAAGTCTGATAACACTGTATTCAGCACAAACTGGACTACAATAATATTTGAGCTGCATGTATGTACATGATTGTGTTTTTGAGAAAGTAACGTTTATGCATGGTTAGTGAAAAACTAAAAATTTTATGTCACTGAAATAAGGCCATAAAACACATTCAGAACATTTGTTCACAAGACTTTTGAGAACTTTGTCTTGTAGCCTAAAGTGTTTTCTTCCAA
>JAZGTJ010004181.1:11055-31959 GCA_036877575.1 Botia almorhae | reverse complement strand
TACATATACAGACTCCATTACATATACAGACTCCATATACCATTCCATCCATCATATGACTACTGCACTACATCACATACAGTTCGCATAAACAAACACTGTAGCTTTGCTCTCACTACAACACCATATACAGCAATAAACAAGAACACAATCACAGTCTATTGCTGAATTATACAATGTGGTTAAAGCCTGCACTGTGTAAACAGATAATACACAATTTCAGAATATCTTTTTCCTTTGTCTGTGATGGCTTACAAGTATAGCAGCACACATTCAGATTGAGGTCAGGCCATTGTGTGTATACAATAACAGATCATGTTGCGTATTTACACTTCTAAAGAGGATCTGCACTCAGATAATGTTAATTACAGCAAAGCGCCTCAGCAGAAGAACATTGACCAATTTTATTACAGTAACATGTACAGAATAAGTAACGTTGTTTAAACGTTTCAAAAGAACAGTGCTGTTAAATCTTCATTTGCATATGAAGTTGCGTGGCTTTGCATTAGCCACATGGAAATAAGGCCAAGAGAGTATTGATAGATCTTGTCACGATCCAATGTGTGCACTTGCATCCATCTTATGTCCAACTTATGTCTGCATCATGATTTTTTGCTGTCCTTGTTATTTTCCTGTATTGGAGGTTTTTTTATGAGGGTATTTCTGTGCAATACCATAGGGCACATGGGCAGCGATGGCTCCCATCTCTGCAGCACCTTCCACATGGAACATCTGGTCATCAAAGTAGATGTGGGGGCGGATTTTTTCTAGCATGGGGCCTTTGGGTGCTCCGGCCAGGAAAAGAGCCTCATCTGTCTCTAGCCCCCAGGCACGGAGAGTTTTTAAGGCACGGATGCCTGAGCTGGCTGCACTGCGGGCCGTCACGAGGTAGGTGCGGATGGGACAGTCCAGACGGTGCCCTTTAGCATAGAATTTCTTCTGAAGTTTTCCGAGCAACTCCAGGAAGCCTTTCAGTGGGCCCTATAATGTGGAAAAATACATTATATAGATAATCGGTTGTAGCAGATATATCAAGGTCATCTAAACTATAGAACAAGAATTGTCAGGTCTGTTCTTGGCAGCAAGTTATCGCTGCTAATTTAAAGGTAATATTTCTTCAGCACTAACCTCAACAAATGGAATAGCAAATTAATGACTATTAAAGTTTTACACTATCCTGTCTTCTGTTGCTTGACCAGCAGGTACTCAAATCATTGCCATTGGTTAAGCCAATGTTGCTGTGTCAGTCAACATTTTGATAGCATCGGTGTTTTACACTTGTCAGGGAAATCAATGTACAAATGTCTTATTATTATCACAGTTTTCTCTACCTATTCGGTTGAAATAGGAAAAAGTATATTAACATAAAAAAATGGCATGTCTCCTTTAAACAGGCAGTTTGAATGTGTAGCACAGTTCATATAAAGCACAGATGGATAACAATAAATTTCAGGTGCGTACATGATCTAATAATGTGTTTTCATTTTCCCTCTCATGTTCGAAGAACTTGTCCAGACCATGAGCTTTGAAAATCCTCTCAGACTCGTCAGAGAAAAGAACAGCATCTCCGTCAAAGGCCACTCTCAGCTGTGTCTCAGACACTTCTATCTGTTTCTCAGGCATAAACATGGTGGCCGCTGCGATGCCTGTGAGAAAACACAAAGTTAAACCTCAATAACATAAAGATTGAGCTGCACAATATGCAGTGTGGCATTTAAAGGGTTCTTTAAAGACATTAGTGCCCATTAAACCACTGTGAAGTAAACAGGTCAGTGAATTGTTGCACAATCAGTCTATCTAGACCACAGGATAATGTGATCAATTAGACTTTATTTCCACATTTAAGTGATGTAGACACTATTAAATGAATGAAACAAGAGGCACACAAAACAAACCTTTGCATAATATCCTGCAAGGCCTAGTCATAGAACTTAAAACTGCGTTAAAAAGGCATTTTGCTCTTTTATAATTTATTTATTTTACGTTTCTTTGTTTACATATCTAATAAAATAATGAATGTGTTACCAACTAAACAAAGCAACAAACAAGCTTGCAGATGCATTTAATGTTGAGCTCTAAGTGGCAATTTGCAAGTGAATTTGAGACTGAGTGATCAGACACCATTCAAAGCTACCATTCAAATGGCAACTAAATATATCACTACAGGTGTAATGTCTGTAAGATGCACCTGTTAAAAATTGTCAGAGCGTAAAATTGATTTCTTTGTTAGTTCCTGAGTTCTTTTCATGTGCTTTCTGTGTGCTGTATGTTATTCAGACTGCTAAAGTAGAAGCTACCATCAGGACATGTTCATACTTAAAGTATAAACATGACCTAAACGTACATAACTGTAGTGACACTAGTTCTGCAGCATATGTGAATCCAAATTGATTCAAATTCAATTGTAATTAAATGTAGTCATACAACAGGTTTGTTGGTAGAAGCGATAACATCCTATAGATATTACTGTATAAATTAGCATGATATCAAAAGTCCCTTGTAGGCAATCTTAAAGGTAATGTGAGTAATTTCTGCCTATGTGCAAACAAACAGATTGTGACTTGTGGTACTAGTTCTGGAGAATTGACACTTCACCTTTAAATTACAATATTTAAATGTGCTACAGGGTGAACTACTAATCAGTTGCATGTGTTATCTCAAGTTTACTGTTTCCTGACCTTCGGCAAGGGCCTCCTGAACCTTTTCAGCATCAGCAGACAGATACAGGTTTGTATGCCACGCTTTTAGGTACCCAATGGGACTGCTGCCTCCTGTCATGCAGAACCGCTCAATGAATAGATCTGAGGACAAGAGAAGAATATTTAGTAGCAGAAATTGTCATGAGGATAAGCTACTGTTGTAGCCAGCACGATTCTGTTTCTGTTGTATTCCTGCTTGGATTAGTGTGATCGGTATAAACATGCAGTCAGAGTGAAACTGTTTAAATTAGAACTCAATCCTGTTCACATTCACAACAAGATCAATTTAAATTATGCAGATTTTTCTGCAGAAGTTATTTAAACGGCCAGGTCTATTCGGTTCACATTTATTTGTCTAGCACTTTCATGATACATCATTTCAAAGCAGCTTTACCGAAAATGCATGTATCTTCATTACAAAAGCAGATGAATCTGAAAATAAGAGGTGACTAAGTGTAATGTCTGTATTGCAGAAATGGATAATTCTAAATAATGCAAAAAGCTAACATTTATTTATAATATTTATTTAGGCAGAAAAGCGTGTTTCACTTTTTCAATGAGACAATTTCATAAGTGAGGCACCTCAGTGTTGACAGTCTGCCATGAGTGGTTGAGCTGATGGAAAGGTTAGACTGGTGGGAATATTGGGGTTATGCACCTCTTTTAGCCTCTGACACATTAGTGTACGAGTTGTGTCAGCTCAAGCCATCATCAGCGGGTGTGATTTACATGACAAGACAAGCCAACAAGATACGGATCTATGCTAGGCTAAATGATAAACAAACTTGGACGCAGACGCAGGTAAGGAAATAAGAGGCTGAAGAGAAGACCATAGGATTTAGATGTGACTACAGTATGACTTGTCTAAACTGATTGGATTTGGGAAATAGGTTTCACAACATGTTCCCTTGTAAGATTAGCAGGATTATTGGGGACTTTTTCAAGATATTACAGGTTGATATTACAGATAAAATGTTTTTTCATATAATCTCCAGCGACACTGCAGAGGGAAACCGGGTTTGGAAATTAATAGATGGATGTTCTTTCATATAATCTGATTGGCTGTCCTTCTAGATTTGTTTTATAGCCATGTAGACTGAAAATATATAGGCTTATTTTTGCTTTGTTTTGTGTTTTTTGCTTTTCCCCAGCAATTACGTTTTATATTGGGAAGTACTGCGACAATAGACTTACATTAATCTTAGCTAACAAACATCTTTTAAGGTTCAAATCTGAAAGTTCTGACTTCAAATGGTTCAAATGTAAATGTCAGTCCATATCCGTGTATTTGTTATTTTGTCCATGAGAGGCTAAAGCATGGAGTGATGTTTATTTATTCTTGAGTTAGCCACCAGAACGATCAAAACCCGTCCAGCTGTGGCGCTGCAGGGAACTGAGCAGGAAGTGGCTTGTTAGCGATACAGAGGTTAGAGGTGTCACATGCGTCTCTGTGGGAAGATATGATTGGCCAGCTGGAGATTTAGCTTCTGCGAAAACATAGGTCAGAACAACAAGAACCTTCTGCATTGTTTTGTGTCCTCAGAATTGCTTATTTGTTTTCCATTCCTTACAAGTCATTAATTGGTCGTAAATATTTGTACTGGAGCAAAGCTTCAAAACCAAATAAGTTTTTGTGGTAATGTTTTTCTTTAGTTAAAAAGTTCTCATAAAGTAAAAGTTAACTCAGTCAAACTTTACTCTGCATAGAGTTCATGGTTTCGTGATAAGCAATTGCACACTACAGATTTCTAAAATTCGCATCAAGTTTATGTTCAGCATTGGTTTTATATATGTTACAATTATAATTAAAACTCATTCAGTGTGCATGTTGGTTAGAATCCAGATTGGGAGGGTCGGTAAGGATACTTACTGTGGTAGTTGATGGTGTTGATGAGTCTCACCCCTACATGAGCATGGTTGTAAGTTACAAGCACAATGTCAAAAAGTTCCTCACTTTCTGGGTAGAGTTCCCGCAATTGTGCGTTCACTGCCTCCAGTGCCTAAGATGACACACAAAAATAGATGTCTACCCAAATTAAGTTATAGATAGATATAGAAATTAAGATATTTCTAGGCATGTTTGTCATTGTTTTGGAAAACATTAAATTGTCAATAAATAATACAATCAACATTGATTCTAATAGCAGCACTCAGATACACAGATCTATGCTATATCAAAAAATAACAATAGTATTTTCAATAGATCATTTCTTACAAAAACCAAAATAAAGAACAAAATTGCTAATACATAAATCACCACGTGATCACCAAATTTTATTATGTTTTGTTACCTTAACAAATGGGAACGCTGGACCGGGAGCAAAGGGCTCGTTCTCATGTTCCACCTGATATCTGAGATATTCCTCCACTCCTTCCTGTTCAAACACCTTCTGCTCTTTCTCTGTGCGGAACAGAACCCGTGATGACACAGCTATGGTGACTGCGTTCTCTGGTTTGGGCTGAATAGGGATGATGACACAACTTTGAGACATTTATTGTTAAAAGGTGTGTGAAAGTGTGATCACACTTTCAGAAACATCTCTATGCACAACAGGTCATTTCTACTATAAAGTTGGGCTATTGGGCTGTTATACACTGGATAAAATATATAAACACACTTTTTTCTCATGGAAATCATATTAGTGAGTCATTTGCATCAGCTTGTTAGGCATCTTGTTAATTTTCTTGCCGTAGTGTAAGCAAGTTAATTAAATTTAATTACCTGAGCTTGACCAGACCATATTTCTAAAAGTCTTTTAGAAATTTTATAAAAATACTTTTTTAAAATCCATCACAATAAAATGTAAGTAATTCAAAGGTACTGCATAGCAGGAGCATCCCCAGTAATGCTTGGATCTGAAATAAGACAGCAAAATATTATAGCTTCACAGAAGCCAGAAGAAAGCAATCTGTATAATGTCTAAACAGAGCAAGTCATGCCTTATTTAATATGATCACATTTAGGTGTAAATCAGAGGAGAACCAGGTTAATAAAGAGCATGTTAGGTGTTTCATTTTCAAACTGGATCAAACAGGATTGTTACATTTGGTATTATTGTAATCATCATCATAGCGTGTGTCTAGGTCGAATTTTGTCGGTGACACCTTAAAATATTTAAAAAATGCTTAAATATTTTTATTATTTAACTATTACGTATGTAACCTACTGAACATACTGCATCACTGGTCACTAGTATATGTTGTATGTTAGATTATGGTCTTCGGCATTGTATGCAGGTGTGTTTAATAGCTAGCATAACAGCTAGTATACAGTAGTAACAGCTAGTATAATAGCTATAGCACAGACCACTGAGAGTGATACAGTAATCTGGATAAATTCAAAAACATTTCTAAGTAATGTTTTCTGGGAGTGTTTGTGTTATATTTATTGGAAGCCTTTGTCAATGTAGCAGATGATGTTATAGTTGGTAATGTGATACTCAGCAGCCGAGCATAAAATATGTGCAGACCGACATGCACCTAGTCACATGGCTCACAAATCAGCTGACTACACAGAATGTCACAGGAAACCACCAGGAAGAGAGAGGCTAGTTAAATTTTGGAAAGGGGCTACCATATGACGCAACCAGACTGCTGTGCGTGCTGCTCAACACGCCCTAGACTCAGCGACTACACTTCAACCAGAGACACGTACTGCCTGGGGGGTTATGGGAAAAGGACACGCTTGTGCAAATTGACCTGTGATGAGTTAAAAGCCTCTTTCTCTAAAGAACAGGAGAATAATTTGCTATTCTGGATGAGGCATGTCAAATCACTCATGCTGGCAGATCCTGAGAGGTTATTGGAGGACTGGAAAGGAGTTTGGATGGTATTTTGATTATCTCGTGGTACCAGGGACATTACTGGGAAATGAGAGTGGATAAGTGGCCACTACCTGGTTAGTATAGAGATAATGGGCAGTAGAAATAATTGGATGAGATTAAATCATTCTGCACAATGTTTAAAGTGGAACATTTAGTCTGAAAGCTCTTTATAGATCAGAACAAGGACTTGCTGTTTAGGATCTGACTCATAGTGTTATGGTCCACTTAACAAATGTGTGTTACTTTACACAGATACGTACAGAAATTAATGAATGAACAAAATATTGTACAAGACAAGAAGAAAAGGAAAGGAACTCAGAAATAAAGGAGTTAATGTTTAGACAAAGATGCCTCATGCATATGCAAACAATTATGTTTTAGAAATAATAAGGTTACATTAGCAGAAGAAAATATAACAACTGTGTTTATAAAGTGCAAAAATGGCTAAGCTGTAGATCATTTAAAGTTTACTCTGTCATCATATGAAACGCATCACATTCACTTACATATATATGTATATATATATATGTGATTATTCTAGTGATTATTTTGTTGTGTGTGGTCACTCACAGAAAATCACAATTCTTTATGCATACAGCAACAAATGTTGAATGCATTGAACAGGTACATTCAAACTTGAAGGCATATTTTTCCAGACTTCCACACCACAATAAGATAAATGTTAATATAAAGGTTAAAAAAAATAAAAGTTAATATACAGGACTCTACAACAGGATTTGATGGCCCAGATTTGTACTTGCCCTGCCAATATTTTCATGAACCCCACCACAAAAATAAACATTATTTTCAGAACATACTTATATGTACAGCTTTCCTGTAGCTCAGTGGTTAGAGCATGGCGTTAACAACGCCAAGGTCATGGGTTCGATCCCAGGGATTGCACATACTCAATGTGTAGTAATCAATGTGTAGTATAATGCAATGTAAGTCGCTTTGGATAAAAGCGTCTGCCAAATGCCTAAATGTCAAATGTAATTTTTTTAAGGACGGTTATTTCTGGTCCTCTTATCTGGTGCACATGTGGTGTTCCACGAGTGCTCATATCTAGTACAACAGCACTGGGGAGATGTTTTGCTGTTTGTATTATTTGTCTGTCATACTGGCCATTGGGCCATCCTAACATCCTCGTTGTTTAGCCCTGATATAAATATACCAAATGGATTTCTAAATTTATTTTGGTTTTTAGCACTCAGTGATGTCATTCACAAAGAAAACAAAAAGTACATTAAAAGTACATTATCGTATTAGTCGTTGGTATGATTCCGTATTGTGAGGCAAGAGGTCATTCGTGTAGTACAAGCCAAGATTTTAACGGGGATGTTAATAAGACGGCAGAGATGGACACCTGCATGACCCTCGACGCCATTTTAAAAATACTTACAAAGAATATGCCTCCCTCCACCTTCCTGGCCCGTCTCACCGGTCCCTTTATAAAATAACATTTCATATTAACCTCGATATCACAGGTATGGCAAAACATATTTATATTCTGTGTATTTAAATGATATTTGTAAATGATATTTGTATGATATTTGTCACTCTATTTTAATATAAAACAAATTGATAGAAAACAACAGTGCTAAATCATAGCACTCAGAGAGAATATTCTTACAGAGGGGCTTAGCTCTCGTGTGGTGATGTGCTATATAAATCCAGTGCTTGAGAAAGCTCCCCAAATGCTTATTCAGTAATATGTGGAGTTATTAATGGTTCAGGCTCTTGATATAGAGCCACTGTAATTACACTCAGTTGGCTTGGCTACAGTTACAGGCAGCACGGAGGGTTCAGGATGGCATGTTACCATCAACAGCTAGTCTCATGAAACAACCTTCTGGTAAATAAACAAAACAAACCATGTGCTTTATTTCCCTTTTGAGGAAGCAGAAACTAGAAAATGTAATTCCTTGGGCATAGAAAGTCACCATCTATTTACAAAGACGTTTACCCTTCCTGATTTGAAAATAAATTGATCTGAAATATTTATAAAAAAATAAAACAGAAAGTAATGCTGTACATTTTCTGTTATTCGGCTAATGAGGGTTAATTGAGGGGGTTGTGTTTACTGATGTTAATAGAGTGCAGTCTGGGACAAACAGCAGGTATTGAGAGAATGAGAGAATACCAGAGGATAACAAAGAACAGGTTATTAATAGAGCTGGAAAAGGCCAGTAACGCTTAGAGTAAGTATAGAACTACAGGCTAAGAGAAGGGAATTATCCACATGGTGTTAGCCAGCAGCCTGCTGCCCACAGTTTCAGTGACATGGTCAAATCTTTTCTTATTGTTAATATTAACTGGGCCATCCAGCAATTGAACAGTTCCGTCAAATATTATAACAAGCCTCTTGGTTTTATTAAAGCTTTAGTGTACTATATAAACAGTCCAAGTTCTGTCCTTGCCAGCAATGTCAGAATTGTATTTGCCAGTGCGTTTGACAGATGGCATTTTCATACCCTTATGAGGGTGTTAGCGCTCTCTAAATAAGCAGTGGATGACTTAAAATGAGGCGCACCTGCTGCACCTCTGATGGCATTATCTCCTTACATTCAGCACTGTTACCTAATAGTGCCATCTCCCCCAGCCCCCCCCCCTCCCTTTACCATAAACACACAAATCTCTCATCTCTGTTTCTCATTTACAAACACTGACAACACAACCAGGCAACACCAGATGAAAGCCTGCGTTGCGTTTTGTGTAATTACAGTTAAAAGACTTGAGCATGTTTCATTTAATTAAGCTGTTCTGTCACACTGCAGACCTTGTCAACTAACTAGTAGCCGTAGTCCATTGGAGGAAAAAGTCATTGTGAATGTGGCACAAGTACATTATACCCACTGAAGGCTAATGATAGTAAAGAGCGCCTTTGAAATGTGTGCTATGTATATTTCATATACAAAATAGGAGCCGGCCAAATGTGACATCACCAGGAAAGAAAAGATGGGAACAGTGAATGTTAGTGAGTGTAGAGGTAAAATTCAGCTGGAAAAAAACACTAAGAAGGGTAATATGACAAATATGACACTTACTGATTTGGGCTTCTTGGTGGAACACACATTGTCATGGATATCCTTGCGGTCCTCCCAGGATGCTTTGCTATCACCATTTAAGGGTGACGGGCAGGTGTTGGGCATGGGGTCTGGCCCCTTCATGACCTGAACAGGGTCAAGACTCATTCTCCCCAACTCTGCTCATGAACGGCACACTTATCCAGGGCTGTATCACGCTGTGTGATCTTCTCTGTTCACATGCACACAAACACACAGTTTTTCTGTCTGTGCCCCCCACTTAGCTAGCAAAGAATACACAGTATTGGCAGCATCCAGTAGTGCTCCTGATGGTATAGCTCCTTGTTTCGCTTCTGATGGAAATGCTGGCTTTGGTTCTGTGTGGCTATATCCTCTCTGCTCTGACGCTCTGCCTGCAATCTGCTGCTCTGACGTGGTGCTGGTATCTGACCCCCTCTCTCTCCCTCCTCTTTCATCCCTCGCTCATGCACAAACTGTCCTCCTCCTTTTCCCTCTATTTCACGCTGTCATCTGTCAGCTGCTGCATGCGTTCTCTCTCTCTCTCTCTCTCTCTCTCACTCTCTTGGTTTCTTTTTATCAGTTTAATGTGCTTTATGTACATGACAAGCTAAGCTATTTTAAGCTACAGAGTTGGCTTGCAACATATAACAGAGGTAAACAGATTTTATGCACAAACCTACACCTAAAAAATGCAGCCTGTACTCTTTCTCCTTTTTTCCCCTCTAATGCCATTGAAATGGTGCAAAACAGCCCATAACCTAATAACCCGTTGCTAGGCAGTACTTAGACTCCATGTTGAACCTTGCCAGGGATTGGCTGGTAAGTGCCCTGACAAAAGCCTTAGGGCTGTGAGTGACAGATCACCCATTCTGTCCAGTCATAGGCAATGGTAGAAATGGCTAAAATTCACTGGGGGAACCTTTTTGCAGAACATTGCAGAAAATCCCACTATATTTATGCATGAAATTTGCATAGCATTTGAAGGCTATTATTGCACATGGATAAACTATGAAAATTCTTTATATTTTGAACGGAAACTCCACCCCCCCTTCCTTGAAATGCACTCCCAGTCTCCCTGTTTAAATCAACCCCTCCCACCCCACCATTGGTGCAACATTTGCAACATCATTAAGGACAATTTATGACACATGGTCCCATTGTTTTGGCCTATTTATCATAAATACCCAACTAAATAACAAGCAGATGCTGTGTTTCTTTTTTTAACTAAATATTGAATATAATCCAGTTCTATAAGTATTGCACCCCACACACTTTACTGCACCTTAACTACACACATAAGTATACCGATAAAACATATTTTTTCTAGGTACCCCAACAAAGTTAGTTAATAAAGAATAAATTATTTTTTGTCCTATTATTATTATTATTATTATTTGCGCCAAGAGACTTTTATTTTGCAGTGTTTGGAAAGTGAACAATTACACGCGTCAGCTGGCTTCACATTGCTGTTAGTAGCGGCACGGAAAGGCAGATAGCGTCGCTTCCTGAAAGTCTAAACAAAAAATGCGTTGTTGCCGTTTTATTTAAATTTTGAGTCAACAAAGTATTTCGAACTTTTTCTGAAAATACTAGTTAATTTGAATATCGATAATGGATCAGCCTACGCCCAAAAAGTAAGTGAAATCGTCAACTCGGCTAAGCCGTTATCAGTCCGGCTAATATTTACAGGCCTCACCAACTAAACTAAAACAGGGGAACACAACTTTAAGCAGGTTAAATCTAGATCAGTTGTCACTCGTTGACATTGAGACGAGGGTCAAAATGTTGCTCAACTTATGAGTTCACTGTATTTTGAGCCCTGATTTTTTAAATATAAAAATAGTGTACGTTTGTCTCGTTTTCGACAGTAAACTGAAGAAACTCAGTGAAGACAGTCTCACCAAGCAGCCAGAGGAAGTATTTGATGTTCTTGAAAAGCTTGGAGAAGGGTAATCACTTTTAATTGCTTGAGATGTATTCAGCATCCCAAATTTTTGTATACTAACCTCGTATCCTAAATTAATTTGGGTTTAGATCATATGGCAGTGTGTTTAAAGCCATTCACAAGGAATCGGGCCAAGTGGTGGCCATCAAACAGGTTCCTGTCGAATCGGACCTGCAGGAGATCATCAAGGAGATCTCCATAATGCAGCAGTGTGACAGGTACTGCCAAAGTAGATGGTGTGATATAAATAAGCCTGATTTGTGCATACTTGCCAACACTGTGAATATACTTCTTGTGTTATCAGTCCATATGTGGTGAAGTACTATGGCAGTTATTTCAAGAACACAGACCTGTGGATTGTGATGGAATACTGTGGCGCTGGCTCGGTATCTGATATTATCAGACTGCGCAATAAAACAGTAAGTGATGGATGAAGAGATCGTAAAACAAACACGTTTTTATCACGCGGTTGAAACATTTTTTCTCTTAACAAGCTTACTGAGGATGAGATCGCTACAGTCCTCAAATCCACCTTGAAAGGTCTCGAGTATCTCCATTTCATGAGGAAAATCCACAGGGACATCAAAGCTGGGAATATTCTACTCAACACAGAGGGCCATGCTAAACTAGCTGATTTCGGAGTGGCTGGACAACTTACCGTGAGTAATTAATTGCTTTATATTTTTTTAATGAATACAACTCATTTTAATCATTATTACCGAATGTTTGTTTTTAATGACTGCAATAGGACACAATGGCTAAGAGAAACACCGTTATTGGAACACCCTTCTGGATGGCCCCCGAGGTTATTCAGGAGATTGGGTACAACTGTGTGGCAGATATCTGGTCTCTTGGCATCAGTTCTATAGAAATGGCTGAAGGAAAGCCTCCTTATGCAGACATTCATCCAATGAGGGTGAGGAGAACACCGTGACAGTTTAAACCACAAGATATCCTACAGTAACTTGACAGGAACATATCTCAAAAGCGTACATCATTATGACAGGAAATGGGATGGTTCTGTCTCACCATGTTACTCTTTTTTTCATGTCAGGCTATTTTTATGATCCCAACAAACCCTCCACCCACTTTCCGGAAACCAGAGCTATGGAGTGATGAATTCACAGATTTTGTGAAGAAATGTCTGGTGAAGAACCCAGAGCAGAGAGCAACGGCCACTCAGCTGCTGCAGGTGTGGAAAGCGCCTTGTGTTTCAAACAGGCCATGATTAAACCTAAAGTTAAACTATATGCATTTAAAGTAATTTGTTTGTGGCTTCTCATGTTACTCATGAAAAATGGATTATGTTCTTACTAACTGTAAAATATGACTAAATGATAGATTATAGTTTAGTCATTGTCTTGTAAAACCACTTCCTTGTTTTTTAAATATTGATTCAGCCAATAGAGTGAGCTTTGGGTGGGGCTTTTTTATCAGACCAATGGCAGAGTGTGGGTGTGTTTCTGAAACATTGTATTTCTTCCATTGTAAACATTTCAATTGTAAATGTTACGTCTGTTCTGCAGCATCCGTTTATAACCAGCGCTAAGCCAGTCAGCATTCTACGAGACCTGATCACAGAAGCTATGGAGATGAAAGTAAAGAGACAAGAGGAGCAGCAGAGAGAGCTAGAGGAGGAGGATGAGAACTCGGTGGGAATTGTATTAGCTAGGATATTCTATTCTGTTTGCATGCTTTCACATATGTACTGTACAAGAGAAACGCAGCATTTGCGTTTTAGCTGATGATGCGTGCCTTGCACAGGAGGAGGAAGTGGAAGTGGATTCCCACACAATGGTGAAGTCTGGCTCTGAGAGTGCTGGCACCATGCGAGCCACAGGCACCATGAGCGATGGGGCTCAGACCATGATCAAGCATGGCAGCACCATGCTGGAGTCCGACCTGGGCACCATGGTCATCAATAGTGATGATGAAGAAGAGGAGGAAGATGTTGGGTCCATGAGAAGTGAGTGATGCCATTTTTAAGTTTTCATTTAAATGGGCCACATAATCATTTCCCCTAGGGATCATGCATGTTAGTGACTGCATTTCACCTATACAGACGTGCCATTCGTCTGTCCCACATAAGCAAATGTTTAATCCTGTTATATAGGAAATCCTACAGCTCAGCAAGCTGTACGTCCATCCTTCATGGACTACTTTGACAAGCAGGACTCAAACAAAGCACAAGAGAGTTACAATCACAACCAGCAGGATCCTTACGTAATTAAAACCGCTTTCCCTGACAACTGGAAGGTGCCTCAAGATGGAGACTTTGATTTTGTAAGTGCAACAATGTCATTTTGATTTTGTGTAGTTTGATGAAGCTCTGAACAGATGAATCACTGCGTGTGTTTGTTTATGTAGCTGAAAAATCTGGATTTTGAGGAGCTGCAGATGCGTCTTAACGCTCTGGACCCCATGATGGAACGCGAGATTGAAGAACTGCGACAGCGCTACACGGCTAAGCGGCAACCCATTCTTGATGCCATGGATGCGAAGAAACGTCGGCAGCAAAATTTTTAACTGATTGACAGATGCAGCTTCCAGGCTGGCTGGCCAGATCTTAAGCCCCGCCCCTGTGTTCAGTCTTTGCACCGATTCATCTTATTCTGCACTCCTGCTGTTTGTACATTTAAAGAAGGTCCCAGTGGGTAAAAAAAACTTGACAGAAACTTTTTACATAGAATTCAGATGTTACATTTTAAACATTAGCAGTTAAAATGAGCAGAATTTCTCATCCTCATTCTGTTGTTATGAAGTAATGTTTTAATTCCTTAATCCCCACTGTGGTTAATACGTTCTTAATACTGTAAATGAAAACAAGGTGAACATAGCTAAAAATGTGACGTTTTTTGGCACAATGCATAAAAACTGCTGGTTGGACTTGGTCATTTTTAGATGTGAATGGATTACTAAACCAAAGACAATCATAATGTAGAGAATGCCTTAGAAAGCTTGTTAACCCTTTTTAAAGTCACCACACTCCAGTTTAGCATTTTGCTATTTTGGGACCATGTTACAGCAAAGATTATACTGTAGAGTTTGTATGTTAACTTTACTGGTAATAATATAAAGAGAGAACGAAAGAAAAACAGTAATGCAGCTATGCTTCTCATTCCATTAGTTTTTAAGTCATTTTGAAACAAATGTCCACAGCTTTGTACATATGTATGGTCTGTTAATGCTGAATGTCACATTCTTGGTTCTTGCATGTTTTCGCCTGGTGTTTTTCTCTTTGTTGCCCTGTATACCCTTCACTGCCACTCGGTCCTTGTAAACTTGTGGCAAATATTTGTGAGGAAGTGAGAATTAATTTTTTCTGTGACCCTTATAAAAGTTGTTTATCTCAGGGGTCGCTTGCCTATAAACGGTCTCTTCTAGTCTTTCTAAAAGATCAAGTCATTTCTATGCTGTCTCATTACCGTAATGAGTACCGTTTCATCTATATCTACTGAAAGCAATAGAGCGCAAGTCTTACGTAGTAATAGTCTGTGAATGGCCTCAAACGGTTTCTGATTTTTTTTCCGCAAGAAGGATGTTTTTTTAATATAGATTCACAATGTTTATTGACTGTGGACTCTGAAGTCTGCGAATCTGAGCTGGTTTGATGTACAGCCTCTTTATGGTTGTATTGTTTTTGTACAAGAGCCTATTGATGAGTTCGTTAAGAATGATGCCTTACGTGTCCTGCAGCTGTGAGTTATGCGAGTTGATTCCATACTCTGACATTTACATAGGCACATTTTACTGAACACCCTTAATTTATTGTGCGTTATATCGTATGTAATTTTTTGTTTTTAAATAAAGGTCTGTTACTTGTCTCTATGTCTTATCTGTCTGTTTACTTAAACCGTTTAAGAATGTGCTCTGTATACGCATACACTAAACCTTTATCCAGGACGGCTCTGGTCTTTCACTTGCTGCTTTAAATTTCTTAAATGAAAAAACGATGGATTTGCTGTTTATTTTCTATCTTCCCTATTCCTTCTCTAGTTTCCCCGTTAAAATATTTCTATGACCAAACAGTACGGAATACACTAATAGATTGAAATACGCGTATATATAAACGCGCATATACTGTCTCTTAATGTGAATAGTTATGGTAGTATACGCCCACTGCAAGTAAATCGTCACAAACTTTGCCCTCATTGATCGACTCGACTGTAAGCTTTCACCGAGCTGTTGTGATTCTTTGCTTTTGGTAGAAATTTTGCTAACCAAAAATGTCAGCAGTTATTAGAAGGATCATTAAGACCTCAGCTTCTCCAGCCGCGATCGGACCCTACAGGTGAGTCTGTACATGTCAGATGTGTTTGTTTCATCAAACGCGCACTTGACATATTGTAGCGTATTGATAGTTATGATCTTTATTAAAGCACGTACCGTTAAGTGTATAACAAACTGGCTTGAGCGACAAAAGACTGAAGTCGGTTAACCATTGCAGTGCAATGTTTGTTCGGGGCGTGTCACTGTACAGCACAGTGATAATGACCTCCGTAACTTTGGTTCATTAACTTCTCTTGTACCGTATGAACAAGATGACTTCTGTTGAAAGGAAAATCCCATATACACCCAATGCCCCTATTAGATTGGGCATATACAGGTAGGATTCTTCAAAAGCTGTTAATGCAGTGGTGCTGCCAAATTGTTTTTCTAAATTGTATACTGGTTTATTATGCATGGGTTAATTACGTAGATAAGTAACCTACTTCAACACAGCATTATCACAAGAAACCATCTGCATCCTATATAAGCGATTATTTCTATACTAAATGTGATTTTGTTAAGAATCACGTGAGAGGGCAGTTTATACGTCAAACAACAGACTAAGGATATATAAGTTATTGTTGATGATGTTATATTGTATTATTATTATATTGTAATATAACATATTATTATTATTTTAACAATATTAGCTGAATCTCCTTTTTTGTTTGGCACAAATTTGCAAAACTTTCAACATTCAAAAATGATGACACTGTACTATTTAGTACACTTACTATTTGTAAACTGATCTTGCATTAGATACATATTAACTAGACATTTGTCTAGTCTTGAATTCGTGAGCTAAGGCTGGACTTGATAATTTGTCATATCTGTATCCAAGATCAGGTTAATAACTAAACGTCCAAGCTGTAATATGCTTTAAATGAAGCAAGACCATTTTGGCTGTTGGGCTGCAATCATACCTGCAGTATAACGATTATTCCAGCAGATGGCAGAGTAAAGCAAAAAAAAATACAATTTAGTGACATTGGCCATTACATATTACGTTCTATTTAGTCAGGCTGTGGTGGTGGATCGTACAATGTATATCTCAGGACAGCTGGGTATGGATGTAGCATCAGGGCAGCTGGTGGCTGGAGGGGTGCAGGCCCAGGCCAGACAGGTGAGACACAAAAGTAAAAAAACCACATACAGTGACCTTCATATGAATGTTTAGTATGATAAAGAACATAATGTCCAAAGTGCATTTAGTCCAAAGTGTATTTCAGTGTTGTTTTCACAATCTCAAAGGCACTTATTAACATGGGGGAGATTCTAAAAGCAGCTGGATGTGGATATGATAACAGTAGGTCGTCTAGCATCACCTATTTTATTATTTTGATAGTTTCATCAGACCATTCATAAAGTCTATCATTGTTTTTCCAGTTGTCAAGACAACGGTGCTGCTGGCAGACATTAATGACTTCAACAATGTTAATGATGTTTACAAGCAGTGTGAGTAAGACTGTACGAGTCTTTCTTCTGTACGAGTGATTGCTGTAGCCAAGCTTTTGGTAATATTGAAAACGTCGTTGGCATCAATACGTTTGCACAATATTTTGGCATCAGCCTGGTTTTGGCAGTTCAGCCTGGGCCAGAAATAACTGCGGTTAATATGTAATAATTGTAGGTACTTAAATCAAGAATTTCTTTTAAAGGTACCTTATTGTATGCCTTTCCTCTGAGCAGTTTGGAAAAGTTATTGATTACTTTTTTGAGTATTGATTACTCTTTTCAATTTCCTCTTCTATATAATGCAGAGAGATAATTGTACTCCAATCTGCATGTAATGAGGTACAACGCAGTTTTTTGAAGCGATAGATTCTTCTCCTGGAGAACAGCCCATCATCACTGCCTCCTAGTGCACACAACTTTCCATGGTGTGACATACAGAACTATAGTGTTTACTGGCTGTAAACACTAAAGGAATTCTGATACCTGTGCCTCTAGCTGCACCAAACACTCCTTCCCTCCACCATTTGTCAGACAAACAGATAGTCTCAACCCAAACTTGGATCATTGTTTAAGCCATTTCTGCTATGCTGGGCTGGCTGGGAGGCTCAGACAAACAGTGCAATGTTTTGACAGCACCACAAAGCCACAAAGTGCATGCACTTTCCAGGGAAACCAACATATTAATGGATTACATATCGCTGTCTATGTTTAAGCTGGGACGGAATAAATAAAATGTAGGAACAGTTCACCCAAATTTCCCTTTTCATTAAATGCACACGATTTTTTCAAGTTGTCTTTGTAACAGCAACTACCACAATCTCAAAATCAATATACTCATATCAGAATTTTTAATATATAAAGTTAAATGTATAATTATATATATATATATATATATATATGTTATATTGTATTTGATGTCTGTTTCTCTTACCCTTGCTTTTTTTTTAGTTTTCAGTCGTAATTTCCCAGCTAGAGCTGCCTACCAAGTAGCTGCCCTGCCCAGAGTAAGTATAAAGTGCAGATTGCTAGTATGTTTATAATCTAAGAACAAACTATTGATTGTGTTTATATGTTTCTATTACTTTTTACTTTTACAGGGGGGACTTGTTGAGATTGAAGCAGTTGCTGTGTTGGGTCCTATAACTGATGCTTCTTGACTATCCGACCTAAACATGCATCAGAAATTGTAACTACAGGTGTATGGAGACAGACCGTGATCCCCAATTAGAACAGCAACTACATTTACGATCCTCCATTACATACTGTGCTTGAATATAGGCGAAAAGCAACAGCAAGAAACATTCCTTTGCATTGCAACCGGCTTTAATATTTCATTGCCCTTATATGTTATTAAGATCCTATGTTATCCTATAACAAGTACATTTACTGACCTTTCGTAATTGTATGTACATAATCTATATTACCTACAATTCACAGTTCAAGCTACATTTTATTTTAAACTTTTACAAATCCGTCATTATTACATTAGGCTTTACCACACCACAAAAGAACATTGGGAGTTTAATTCTGTCACATTTGTTGCGAGAAAACATTAGAATTTCATAAAACAAATAAGGCCTGTAGGCATTAATAGATCAACCATAATTAAAGCACCTCTAATTTATTAACTTATACCTGGTGTGGGGTATTTGCATTTAATATATATTATAAAGACAGGCACAACGAATCCTCAAAGACCAGCTGGTCTATGTCTTGGCAACAAGCAATAACTAAATGCTAAATTAACATATTGTTTTAAATGTGAAACGTGAAATCCTGGTTTTAATGGAGTGTTCTTGTCTGGATTTTACAGTAGCTGTGGCAATGGATGCACACTTAACTTTCTTCATTAGAGGCTGAAAAAGATGGTTGATACAGGAAATCAGATAAGACATCTATTGTCAGGAGATGCTGGTTTATTTAGGTTTGTCTTGCATCTTATTTCTCCAC
The DNA here is from genome assembly GCA_036877575.1 of Botia almorhae. Lineage (NCBI taxonomy): Eukaryota > Metazoa > Chordata > Actinopteri > Cypriniformes > Botiidae > Botia > Botia almorhae. The sequence goes on along the minus strand of JAZGTJ010004181.1, from coordinate 12,770 downwards.
TTACCAGGAGCTTCAACTGGTGGAGAGGAATCCGCTTGCTCTATAGTTGTGTTATCTGTGGAAATAAAGTGATTTGCTAAGGCAAGCATCATTATTACTTGGTTATATGCAGAGTTAAGGTATTGAACTAACCCATGTACAAATGTAGTTAATTGCTTAAGGCCTTAATTTATGATCTTTCTGTGAGTCTTCACAGGTTTGCACTTAAATACAATTAATATTAAAGTCAGTTGCTGTTCCTGTTATGTTCTTCTTGTGGATTTTTTAAGTTTGTCTTGCATCATATTACCCCACTTACCAGGTGCTTCTTCTGGAGGGGAGGAAACTGTCTGGTCCTCAGTTGTGTTTTCTGAGGATAACGAGAATCTAATTAGTTCTACTTGCTAAAATAAGCACCAGTTGTATTATTACTGCTACACAGAGATCAGAGATTTTAACAAAATCTAAGCAGGGCCATCGTCTGGGGAGACAACTGGAAACCTTGTCCTGGACCCTGTGATGAGGGAGGCCAGTAAATGCATCTATACACTGCTATGTGTATGTACCTTACAAATTTGTAATAAGTTCTAGGGTCAGCCCAAAGTCTATAAGTATTAAATCCCACCGGTTGTACTACAGACATGGGTAATACCTCACATTGTGCTGCATTACTTAGAGAAGTGACCAGGATGATAATATTCACCTGGCGGGTAATAAAACCAACCATATTTAGCAACCTGTCTATCATAAGAGCAGATCTTTTAATTTGGACCAGAAAGCAACAGCCAAGCAAATGCCCAAAACACTTGAGGGAGTTTTGTACAGACAAGCACTACAAGCACATTTTACATTCTTAAAATATAAACATTTGGGTTAATTACTTAAGTCGTTTAGTGCATCAATTACTTATCCTCATGTTGTTTGGGAAACTATTTGGAATTTAAACATATGACAGGTTTTGTCATCAATAAGGCAAACGTTGGTTGTAGTTTGTCGCATAACTGACTGCAGAGGCTCGCATTTGAATAGGGCCATAGTCAAAACACAAACATGTCTAAGCTATGGAAAAGGAAAAGATAACAATAAAATGAGTATTCCTCACACAAAGTTATCACATGGCTTCAGATAACTGAATAGTTCACAGTTCATAAGAACTAGTGTTCTGGTGCTTTCTGGTCCCCATTAACTTTCATTGTATGGAAAGTAACAGCACAGACGTTCTGCCTGACATCTCCTGTTTTGGTCTACAGAAAAAAGAACATCATAGTTCAATCAACAATATATTTAGAACAACATAAACATGTACTCTGTTATTGTACCACATGTAGCCTTATTCTAATGCTGTCTGGCAGGACGCAGATCAACATCAGAACTAGTATTAAAATCATCTGCTGTTCTCTCTGCCTACTTCACAAATAGAAGAGAATTACTTCCTGTTGTTCCTGTTTGTTATGTTCTGTGATTAGTCATTATGTGCTTGACAAATTCAAAGTCTTTCTTCCAAATTCCATGCAGAATATTTGCATTCGTGGAAACAATGTCATTTACATTTGAAATTCTGGCAGTGAGGCAGACTGTAGCCCTCGGCAGGTTCCAGATATAAGAAAATCAACTATTGTCCAGAATTGGAAAGACTTTTTTCCTATTTAATTAATTGGTTGCATATTCATAATACACAATATGAAACTTGTCATTCTAAATGGAACCTCACACTACGTCTGTTTTTAACTCTTCTA
>JAZGTJ010004181.1:0-11005 GCA_036877575.1 Botia almorhae | reverse complement strand
GGACTTTTATTTTGCAATGTTTTTGATCGTGGAAAATTTCACACGTCAGCTTGCTTCACATCGCTTTTAGTAGCGGCACGGAAAGGCTGATAGCGTCGCTTCCTGAAAGTCTAAACAAAAAAATGCGTTATTGGTGTTTAATTTAAGGTTTAAGTCAACCAAGTTTTTGAAAATTTTTTACAAAAGACTAATTAATTTGAACTACAAGAATGGATCAGCCGATGCCCAAAAAGTAAGTGACATCGCCATCTCGGCTAACCCGTTATCAGTCCGGCTAATATTTACAGGCCTCACCAACCAAACTGAAACAGGGAAATTAAACTTTTAGCAGGTTAAATCTAGATCAATTTCGTCATCCCTTGACATTAAGATCAGCGTCACAAAGTTGCTCATCTTAAATGAGTTTACTGTATATTTGGTGGTTGTTCACTTGTGTTTATCTACTCAAACATTTATCCTTTTCTTCGCCTATGTATGGAGTTTAAGCGCTGTTAGTGTCCGAGCCCTGATAATCTTCGACTCTCTTGTTCTCGACAGTAAACTGAAGAAACTCAGTGAAGACAGTCTAACCAAGCAGCCAGAGGAAGTATTTGATGTTCTTGAAAAGCTTGGAGAAGGGTAATCACTTAAAATTGAGATGTTCAGAAACTTCCGATGTTTTTAGCATTACACGTTTTTGTATACTAAACTCTTACTCTAAATGCATTTGGGTTCAGATCATATGGCAGTGTGTTTAAAGCCATTCACAAGGAATCGGGCCAAGTCGTGGCCATCAAACAGGTTCCTGTAGAATCAGACCTGCAGGAGATCATCAAGGAGATCTCTATAATGCAGCAATGTGACAGGTACTGCCAAAGTAGATATATGTTTTATGTAATCTAGGCAGCCTTGATGTAATACAAATTAGATCTATTTGTATATACTTGCCAACATGGTGTTAACGCTTTTATTTGTTATCAGCCCTTATGTGGTGAAGTACTATGGCAGCTATTTCAAGAACACAGACCTGTGGATTGTGATGGAATACTGTGGTGCTGGCTCTGTATCTGATATTATCAGACTGCGCAATAAAACAGTAAGTGATGGGTAGAGAGACTGTCAAACAAACGAACAAACACCTTTTAATTTGATGGCTGAAACCTCATACTCTCTCTTGACAAGCTAACTGAGGATGAAATCGCTACAGTCCTCAAATCCACCTTGAAAGGTCTTGAGTATCTGCACTTCATGAGGAAAATCCACAGGGACATCAAAGCTGGGAATATTCTACTCAACACAGAGGGACATGCTAAACTAGCTGATTTTGGAGTGGCTGGACAACTTACAGTGAGTAGTTAATCGCTTTGTTTTGTTTAAGGGATCCAGGTAATCTTAAACATGAATTATTACATAATGTTTGTTTTTAATTACTGCAATAGGACACTATGGCTAAGAGAAACACAGTAATTGGAACACCCTTCTGGATGGCCCCTGAGGTTATTCAGGAGATTGGGTACAACTGTGTGGCAGATATCTGGTCTCTTGGCATCACTTCTATAGAAATGGCTGAAGGAAAGCCTCCTTATGCAGACATTCATCCAATGAGGGTGAGGAGCAATTATAGTTTTAACCACAAAGTACCGTACAGTACCTTGGCAGGAACATAAAATCTCAAAAGTGTACATTGAAATGGGACAGTTCTGTCTCTTACCCTGTTACCCTTTTGTATTCATGTCAGGCTATTTTTATGATCCCAACAAACCCTCCACCCACTTTCCGGAAACCAGAGCTATGGAGTGATGAATTCACAGATTTTGTTAAGAAATGTCTGGTGAAGAACCCAGAGCAGAGAGCAACAGCCACTCAACTGCTGCAGGTGTGGAAAGTGCTTCATGTTAATAAACACACTATGATTAGACTCATGTATGTGCAATTTGTTGTTTTGTGCTTTGTTGTTTGTGCCAAGATGGTACTCATGCAGTTAGCATGACTTTTTCACTGTAAAAAATGACTGAGAGAGATTTTAATTTACACATTATTTCACAGAAACAGTAAATGACTATCATTTAAAGCAGTAAATGACAATCATTTAAAGCTGATTATGAGTCAATTTGTTCTGTTAAAATACTTACTCCTACCCCAGTTTAATATGCAGAGACCCCCGAATAAACACAGTTTTGTTTTAGTACCCTAACCAGCCCAACACAGCAACATTGATTCAACCATTAAATTGTGTTTGGGGCGGGGCGATCTTTTTTTAGTCAGACCATTGGTGGAGTGGGGGAGTGTTTCCGAAGCTAATTTCTTCCATTGTAAAGACCTTTTTCATAGTAATTGTTGTCTGTTCTGCAGCATCCCTTTATAACCAATGCTAAGCCAGTCACCATTCTACGAGACTTGATCACAGAAGCTATGGAGATGAAGGCAAAGAGACAACAGGAGCAGCAGAGAGAGCTAGAGGAGGAAGATGAGAACTCTGTGGGAGTTGTATTTATAAGAATGCATGAATTCACATATGTATTGTACAAAATAAACAGCATTGGTGTTTAGCTGACGTTTTCTGCCTTCTATAGGAGGAGGAAGTGGAAGTGGATTCCCACACCATGGTGAAGTCTGGCTCTGAGAGTGCTGGCACCATGCGAGCCACAGGCACCATGAGCGATGGGGCTCAGACCATGATCGAGCATGGCAGCACCATGCTGGAGTCTGACCTGGGCACCATGGTCATTAACAGTGATGATGAAGAAGAGGAGGAAGACGTCGGGTCAATGAGAAGTGAGTGATGCCATTTAATCTTTTCATTTAAAGGGGCCACGTCATCATTTCTTCCCCCCCAGGGATCACTTATAATGTTAGTGACTGCATTTCACCCATACAGACCTGACATTTGTCTGTCCCTTGTAAGCTGATGTTTCATCCTCTTGCACAGGAAATCCTACGGCTCAGCAAGCTATACGTCCATCCTTCATGGACTACTTTGACAAGCAGGACTCAAACAAAGCACAAGAGAGCTACAATCACAACCAGCAGGATCCTTACTTAATTAAAACCGCTTTTCCTGACAATTGGAAAGTGCCTCAAGATGGGGACTTTGATTTTGTAAGTGCATTGAAACAATGTCATTTTGATCTTGTATCATTTAATAAACAGACGAATCACTGTTTGTTTGTTTGTGTAGCTGAAAAACCTGGATTTTGAGGAGCTGCAGATGCGTCTCAACGCTCTGGACCCCATGATGGAACGTGAGATTGAAGAACTCCGACAGCGCTACACGGCTAAGAGGCAACCTATTCTTGATGCCATGGATGCGAAGAAGCGCCGGCAGCAAAATTTCTAACCGATTGACAGAAGCTTCCAAGCTGGCTGGCCAGATCTTAACCCCCGCCCCTATGTTCAGTCTTTGCACCAATGCATCTTATTCTGCACCCCTGCTGTTTGTACATTTAAAGAAGGTCCCAGTGGGTATAAGAAACTTACAGAAACTTTTTTGTATAGAATTCAGATGTTACATTTTCAAACATTAGGTGTTAATGCTAAAATGAGCAGAATATTTTTCATCCTGTCTGTTATTATGAAGTTATGTTTTTTGTTCCTCCAGAAACTAATTCGGCGATCTCTTCTGTGTTAATACTTTCCAAATACTGTACTGAAACCAAGGTAAAAATAGCTGAAAATGTGAAGTTTTTTTGGCACAATGCACAAAACCTGCTGGTTGGACTGACAGTCAATTTTACGTGTGAGTGGATTACTAAACCAAAGACAATCGTATGTAAAGAATGCCTTAGAAAGCTTGTTAACACCCGTTTTAAAGTCACCAAACATTAGTTCGGGATTTTGCTATTGTGGGACCATGTTACAGTAAAGATTATACGGTTGAGTCTTGTATATTAGCTTTACTGGTAATATAGATAGAACAAACTAGATCATCAATGCAGCTGTGCTTCTCATTCCATCAGTTTCTATTACTAAACACAAAGTAAAGTTAAAAAAACATCTGTCCACAGCTTTGTACATATGCATGACCTATTTATGCTGAATGTCACATTTTGGTTTTTGAATGTTGTTCCCTTTTTGCCCTATATTCTCTTCACTGCCACTGGGTAAACTTGTGGTAAATATTTGTGTGAGGAAGTGAGAATTACTTTTCCTGTGCCCCTTTAATAGTTCTCACTTTATCTCAGGGGTTGCTTGGTTAGAACCTGTCTCCTCTGGTCTTAAAGATCAAGTCATTTCAATGCAGTCCAATGATTTAATGTCTCATTATGGTAATGGTACCTTTAGAGTATAATTCCATCTATATCTACTGAAAGCAATACAGCGAGGACGGCAATACGTAGTGATGGTCTGTAAATGGCCTTCTTTTTTACAAGAAGGATGAGTTGTTTTTATAGACTCTCACAATGATCCGTGGGCTCTATGATGATGTAAGTCTGAGCTGGTTAGATGTATAGCCTCTTAATGGTTGCATTGGTTTTGTACAAGAGCTTATTAATGATGAGTTTAGAATGATTTAAATGCCTTACGTATCCTGCGACTGTGAGTTACGCGAGTTGATTCCATACTCTGACAATTACATAAGCACATTTTTACTGAACACTCTAATTTATTGTGCATTATTCATATCCTATGTTGTTTTTTTGTTTTTGAATAAAGGTCTGTTACTTGTCTCTGTGCCTCATCTAGCTGTTAAATTAAACTCAGTAAGAATGTGTTATATATACGCACACACTAAACCACAGCTCCTGAGCTACTTCGCATATGCGTTCCATTAAGATTTCATAGTTACTGCTGCTAACACCTGAATGCATCTTGACACGTGAATTACCGTATTTGTCCTATTACTCACAGCTCCGTTCCATTAATATCTTTCAACTACTTAATTTCTTAATTTTCCCTCTATAATTTTCCTGCTGAGCTTTTAAGGAGCAAACAGTGCGAAATACAAAATAATATACTTGGATATATAAAAATATTTTGTCTTTATATATAGATATTTAAGGTACAAATCGGCAACGCCTACTGGAAGTGCAGCGCTACAAACCTGCTTTGCCCTCGATGACCGATTCATTTGAAAGTTTGTGCTGAACTGTGTCGGTACTTAGCTTTGGGTAGAACTATTACTCATCAGAGATGTCTGCAGTTATTAGAAAGATCATCTACACTGCAGCTGCTCCAGCTGCCATCGGGCCCTACAGGTGAGAGAGGCTGCACATGTCAGATGTGTTTATGTTCATCAAACGCGCACGTGACATGCTGTAGCATATGGATAGTTATGGTCTTTACATAAAGCACGTCCCGTTAAGTTCGTAATATAGGGTCTTGACCGACAAAAGACCTGAGGTGGGTTAACCAATGAAGTACATTATTTGTTCGGGGCGTGTCATTGGATAGCACAGTGATAATGATCCCAGCGGTTTTGATATGTTAACTTCTCTTGTACTGTATGGAAGTGATGACTTCTAGAAACATCCCGTATACACCTAAAGCCCCAATTAGACAGGGCATATACAGGTATGATTCTTCACAAACTTTGTTTATGCAGAGCTGCCGTATTTTTTACATTTAAAACTGATTTATTGTGCAAGTTTGATTACGTAATAAAGTAGGCTACTTTAACGCAGCATTATCACAAAAACAAACATTTGCAACCAAAGGATTATTTCTGTACTAAATGTGATTTTGTTAAGATTTACATGTTGTTACGTCAGAGTTCATGTTTCAACCAATAGACAATTAGAGGAGGTGTGAAATTTATTGCCCTGACCAGAGTTCAACGTGGTCAGGTTTGTTCAAGTGCCTAGCTTCAATGTTACAAATTATTGTATATGTTATATTGTTTGTTATTATTATTGTCATTGTTTTTATTATTATTGTATATATTAACAATATTAGCTGAATCTCCATTTCTCGTTTTTTTGTGTTGGCACTTTTGCAAAACCTTCAACATTCAAAAATGATATGGCACTATATAACTATTTGTGAACTGATCTTAAATTAGGTACATATTAACTAGACCTTTGTCTAGTCTTGTATTTGTGACATAAGGCTGGACTTAGACTTGAACTTTAAGATGTGTCTGTAACCTGGATCATTAAAAAGATTAATTCCCAAATCTCTAAACTGTAACTGTAATCTGCCTTGAAGCAAGATTTTACTGGTTGTTGGCCTGTTCATAACGTCAGTTTGTCGATTATTTCAGCAGGTGGCAGAGTAGGGCAAAGATTGAGAGAGCTTTTTTTAGTTTATTTTTTGAGTTATTAATCTGTATGTGTAAAAATCCAAAACACATGTGTAAAAATCTCCTAAACACAGTTACAATAACTATAAAGTCAAAGTATAAATAAATAAATGTGAATGCTGTTGTTATTTCATTCAGTCAGGCTGTTGTGATGGATCGCACCATGTATATCTCAGGGCAACTGGGCATGGATGTGGCATCAGGGCAGCTGGTGGCAGGAGGGGTGCAGGCCCAGGCAAGACAGGTGAGACGCAAACGTAACATACAGCGGCCCTCATATAGATGTGTTTTCCTTAAATTTTGGAAGTATGTCTATACTGCATGTTTCAGAGTTGTTTTCTTTAAACCACAAAGGCTCTTGTTAACATGGGGGAGATTCTGAAAGCAGCTGGATGTGGTTATGATAATGGTGGGTCTTCAAGCATCACCTCACTTTTGTGTATTTGAAAGGATTGTCAGATCATTCATAAAGTCTGCTGTTTTTTTTCAGTTGTCAAGACAACGGTGCTGCTGGCAGACATGAATGACTTCAACAATGTCAATGATGTTTACAAGCAGTGTGAGTGAGACTGTACAAGTTATGCTATTGGCTGTTGGCCTGCCATTGGTAATATCAAAAATCTCATTGGGCGTCAATTGCAGCAATACTGTTGCACAGTGTTTTGGCTTTTGTATTTTGGCCTGAGTGAGAAATAACACACAAAAATTTATTTTAAAATGGACCTTGCACTTGGGAAAGTTATTGATTATTCAAATGTTTCACAATGATGTGTCTGTGCAGTACTGGGTATTTCCTTTTTAATACAATGCAGATGGGTAATCCTACTCCAATCTGCATGTAATGGGATACAATGCAGTTCTGTGAAACGATAGACTATTCTCCTGAAGAACAGCCAATTATCACTGCCTCCTACTGCACACAACTTTCCATGGTGTGACATACAAACCTAGAGCATGTTTATAAAGTGGAATATTGATGCCTTTTAGTAGAAAGGTTTTCATTTAAGTGCCTCAATCTGCACCAAACACTCCTCCTGCTCCACCATTGGTTGGATAAACATATAGTCCTGACCCAAACTTGCGTCATTGGTTTGAGCCAGTGTTACTATGCCAGGCTGGTTGGGAGGCTCAAACAAACAGAGTGATGTTATGACAGCACCACAAAGCCAGTGTTTGCACTTTCTAGGGAAACCAACCTGCTAATGGATTACATATTGTTGTCTGTGTGTAAGCTGGGACAGGAGAATGAAAATAAAGGAATAGTTTACCCCCAAATTTTTTTTTTAAATAAACATTTCTTTTTTTCAACTTGGCTTTGTAACATCATATAATACACACACGTCTCAAAATATCAATATCAGAACATTACTAACAAGTACAACTATACTGATGGTTTTGTCAGAGCAGTGAATGTGTAACTTTGTCTCAGGTAGAGAACCCTGTTTTTCTTACAGAATGACCTCTCATACTTCAGTTTTTGTCTGTTTATTATGTTTAATGTCTCTGTTTGTTTTAATTTCTCATTCTCTTGGTATTTCTTTCTTAGTTTTCAGCCGTAATTTCCCAGCTAGAGCTGCCTACCAAGTAGCTGCCCTGCCCAAAGTAAGTTTAAAGTGCAGACTGCTTGTACGCTAATAATCAAGAACACCAAACTTACTGTTGCTTGTGTTTATATGTTCCTGTGTTTCTTTCTAATTACTTTCACAGGGGGGACTTGTTGAGATTGAGGCAGTTGCTGTGTTGGGTCCCATTACTGATGCCTCCTGACTATCTGACCAGAACGTGCATCACAAATTGTAAATACAGTTTAAGGAAGACAAACTGTAAAGCAAATTAGAACAACAACTTCACTCACAAACCCCCATTACATGTTGTGTTTGTATATGAGCAAAAACTAACAGGAAGAAAAATGTATTGAGACTGGCTGCAGTATTTTGTTGTCCTTATAAATATGCTATTAAGAATATCCTATTAACAAGTGAATTTACTGTTGATCTTTTGTCATTGCATTTACATAATCTATAATACAAACAATTCAGAACATTGTTCAAGTTAAACTTTATTTTTACCTTTTACAAATCCCTCACATTAGACTTAACCACACCACAAAAAAAATCCATTTAACCAGTGGGAGTTCAGTTCTATCTGCTGTCATATTTGTTGCAAGAAAACATTAGTATTCCATAAATAAAACAAACGCCTGTTTTTCACTTTTTTTTTCATTGTCATTATCTTAATGTTTGTAGCATATGAGTCTTTCCCTTCAAGATAAAGTTCAGATTTCATTAATCACAGAAACTATGACATCATATAATGACATGCAAATTACAGTTTTATATACTGTTTGGCTTATTGCATTTTGATGCAGGAGTAAAGCCATTTAGAAGAGGCACAAATAGAAAATCCATAGTTAAAACCTTCTCTAATTCATTAACCTATACCTGGTGTGGGATACTGAATTCTATATACATAAACAGGCACAGAGTCTTCAAAGACCAGCTGGTCTTTGTCTTGGCAACAAGCAAGCATTGACTATATACTAAATAACATGTCATATTTGTATACATGTGAATCCTTTCATGTGAATGAGGGTTCTGATCTGGATTCTACAGTAGCTGTGGCAATCGATGCACACCTAACTTTCTTCATTAGAGGCTGAAAAAGATGAGTTGATACAGAAAATCAGATAAGACTTATATTGTCAGAAGATGTTGGCTTATTTAGGTTCGTCTGGCATCCTATTACCCCACTTACCAGGAGCTTCCTCCACCGGAGAGGAATCCACTTGCTCTTTAGTAGCGTTATCTGTAAAAATAAAGAGATTTGCTAAGGCAAGCATTATTATTTGGATCATATGCAGGGTTAGGAAATTAAACTAACCCATGGTCAAATCTAGTTAATTGCATAGGGCTCAATTTACGATCTTTCAGTGAGTCTTGGGTTTTCGTTTATAATTAAATACAGCTAATATTAAAATCAGTTGCTGAGCCCAAGCTGATTTTTATTTCTTGTTTTGTTTGTCTTACATCATATTACCCCACTTACCAGGTGCTTCTTCTGGAGGGGAGGACTCTGTCTGGTCCTCAGTTTTGTTTTCTGTGTAAAAGGGAATCATATAATTAGTGATAGAGTTTTGTATTACTGTTTTTTACGTACAGTCACCACTTACAGTTTATATTCACAAAATATAAAAATCTGGTTAATTGCTTAGGGTTCAGTTTATATTCCTTTATCTTTAGTTCATCAGTTACTTATTCTAATGTTGTTTGGGTAACTGTTCTGGTATTTAAATATGACATGACAAGATTTGTCATGCCAGGTTTGTCATCAGTGAGGCAAGCATTGGTTGTAGTTTGTCTTATAACTGATTGCAAAGCCCCAAATTTGAATAGGGCATAGTCAAAACACAAAAATTTCAGAGCTATTTAAAATGCTAACTTTAAAATGACTATTTCTCACTCAAAGCTATCACATGGCTTTAGAATACTCTGAATATACAGTGCCTTGCAACAGTATTCATACCCCTTGAACTTTTCCACTTTTTTCCTTAACACCCACAAACGTAAATGTTTTTTATTTTATTTTATGTAATAGACCAACACAAAGTAGCACGTAATTGTGAAGTGGACGAAAGTGATACATGGTTTTCAAATATTTAAGCAATAAAAAATCTGAAGTGTGGTGTGCATTTGTATTCAGCCCCCTGCGTCAATACTTTGTAGAGCCACCTTTAGCTGCAATTACAGCTGCAAGTCTTTTGGGGTATGTCTCTACCAGCTTTGCACATCTAAAGATTTTTGCCCATTCTTTTTTGCAAAATGGCTCAAGCTCAGCCAGTTTGGATGGGGAGCATCTTGATCCAAACCATTCTATTGTAGCTCTGGCTGTATGTTTATGTTTATGCTTTCCTGTAGCTCAGTGGTTAGAGCGTGGCGTTGATAACACCAAGGTCATGGGTTCGATCCAAGGGATTGCACATACTCAGAAACAATTTATAACGTAATGTAATTTAATGTAAGTCGCTTTGGATAAAAGCATCTGCCAAATGCATAAATGTAAATGTTTAGGGTCATTATCTTGCTGGAAGGTGAATCTCCTTGTTTACTAGTGTTCTCTAACAAACCACTGAAGCCTTCACAAAACAGGTGTTTTTATACTGAGACTAAATTACACAGTGGACTCTATTAACTAATTATATTAAATATTTTAACTTAATAAAATACATTTAAGTTTGTGGTTGTAAGGTGACAAAATGTGAAAAAGTTCAAGGGGTATGAATACTTTTGCAAGGCACTGTAGCTTTTGGACTAGTATTGTGCTTCCTGGTGACCATTAACTTTTATTGTATGGAAAACAGCAGCACAGACATCCTACCTGACATTTTCTGTAATTGTCTACAGAAGACAGAAAACTATTATTCAATCAAGTTTGGAACAATACAATTTGATTACATAATTTTTTGTATTTTTTTGTTCTGTTTCTTTAAAACTGAAAAACCTGCCATACATAATGTGGTTTTAAGAGATGAGTTGGTCTTGTATTTGTACTTGTACTTGTATTTGTATACTTGTAGTCTTTCTCCAATGCTGCCGGCAGGACTCAGATTAACACAACACAAATAGTATTAAAATCAGATGCTGCTCCCTGTGCCTGTTTCACAGATGGAAAAAACAGTGTGTTGTGTTCTTGTTTGTATTGTGTTCTGTGATTAGTCATTATCTTTTGTAGTGTTTGACAAATTCAACACAAAGTCTTTTTCCACATTCCAATATTTGCATTAGTGGACAC
>JAZGTJ010004180.1:0-31964 GCA_036877575.1 Botia almorhae | reverse complement strand
AAACATGCTAATGTACATAACTGACAACAAATATAGGAATAAACACACTTATTTAAATGAAATATGTATGACATATTTACATAATTTTATTTTTTATTTATTATACATTGTATTATTAAAATTAGATTACATTTATATATACATTTCTAAACTTTTTTTACAGTGCAGTTTTCATTCTGGTCTCATCTGTTTCAAATAACCCCACCCCTAAATGCAAGTAAAAAACAAAACACTGTGATTGGTCGCTTTACACATCAGTCAAATGGTCTGTTCATGTCTAAGTAGTCAGAATAAGCTGCCATGTCATTTTGTAAAGGTCTAGTTATGACAGAACAGTCTGTACGTGATTCAAGTCAGATCATCATACTACATCCTTCACAAACTGAGATCCCTCAGCGTCCGTCATACCTCGCCTGCAGCCGTCCTCTCCAATTAACCCAAGAGGCCGCACGCACAGGCCCAAAACCGACCCTCGCATCACTTGAGCATGACCACCGCTGTACATACAAATCACCATCAAGCCACCTTACTTACTCTTTTCTTCCCGTTGTTGTTGTTATTCCATCTGGCGAACAAGGTCATCCATCAAGTTGACAGATAGGTGCCGAGCAACTCCACCTGATGCCCGAGGCGCCTGTCCGGGCCCTGCGTTTTTAAGATGTCAGAGCCACGCTGCCATGTGTTGATCAGCCTGCTCATCAAATGAGTGTTTACCAGAATTATTGCAGTAGTTTGCCTTGTGAAGTCAGCATAAGTTAAGCGCACAAAGCATTCGGGCGTAGCTGCAAGCTACCAAACCCCAGGAGATAAGATAGTCTAATCAATCTGTTATACTTTGTGGCAGCTGAAATTTAAGAGATAACTATTGATTTTAGGATTTCTTGTGCCATGAAGAAAAAGGTGAACTTTCTGTGGAAGATACAAAGTTAATTCTGTGAAATTCTTGAAGTTCTTAGCCGGGAAAGAAATAAGTCAGAAAGACCGACGTAGATAAAAAGAACCACATGATAACAGACTGTGATGATTACATAACAGGAAGTTTCTTTAACACTGTCTACCAGGGGGCTAGAGTTTAGCTAGATAGATTTAGCAGTTAGCCACTGTTTGTCCATAAATGGCTGTTCAAAGATAGCCATGTATTTTGACAAAATACAGTTTCAGTAGTGACCCACAATTTTATGAATGGCAATTAAAAGCAGAAAACTAACTTATTGTAACATATATAACTTATTGTAACTTATATTGTAACATATCTTCTGCATGTTCTAACTTCATTCAGGGTTAAGTCCAATAGCATCTAGCTCAGGTGATTTAATACCTAACCCAAACCTTAAACTTCCTGATCATTCCAGCCCAGTGGATGTCAACTTTTTTTTTGCTTTTTTGACTCTTTCTTGTCCACAACAATATTCGAAGGCCACTCACAATTTATACCCCATAAAATATTCTAGTGCTTGAATAACTGGAAAGCTTATTCATTACAAAAATAATAAAACACTTAAAATTTCCTTTTAATAATTTTAAGTAAAAAGATTGATTAAATACTCTAATAATGTAAAGAAATCTTGACGTCCCTATGGTAGTTTGTTAAGGCCCCCACTGGGTCCCGGCCCCCTTATTGAGAAACAAGGTTTTATACCGACACTGAAGTTTCTAGTACATTCCTAATGAAGTTGAGTTTTACACTGACGGCTGATTGGTCTTTGGTCCTAAAGAACTTCTAAAAAAAATATGCAGTTTCCATTACAGACACCTGTTCAGACACATTGTACAATGAAGCATGTGCTATAAAAAAGTACAAAGAAATGTAAAAACTGGCCTTGACTTTGTGCAAGAAACTTTTGTAAAGCCTCCAAACCTACTAATTTACACACCATACACCAAAGAACATCCACACACTAAACCATAACACTCCATCCATATGGGTCTTTTGTCATTCATGGTGGGTTTCTTCTGCCAAGAATGCACTTAGTACAGCAGTACAGTTGCAGAATTTTAATGCGTCTTGCAATGGCATGTTTTTGATATTCTTTGCTCTGTGAACTAAACGCTGCACTATGGGATTCCAAATCAAAACCAAATCACAGACTCTGTTATGAAATGACTCTTAAAACTGGAATGGCACACAAACGCTAAAACAAATGGCTTTATAATCACTAGTGTTTCAAGCTTAAGTGCTTTGCAAACACACACAAAGACTTTTTAAAGACTTTGCAGTTGAATCGCCCAATTGTACTTGTGCAAGTTTTGTTTAACATACAAACACTGAAAAATGTAATAAGCATATTCACACCAAGCACAAATATTCATAGTAAATGTCCGTTTTTAAAGATTTTAAATAGAAACGCAGCAGATGCAGTTCACGAACCCTTGGTAATACAGGCACATCGCTGACAAGCTTCTGTTTTGCATTTGGTGTGAATAAGCCTTATAAGTGGTGTAGAAGAGGTCAGGTTTAATTCACTGGTCCCCATATCACATTGACATCAGTGAGTTAATGTCCCAGGGGGCTGGTCACCATGCAGACACCATTAGTCAGCGATTGGAGCTTTTTAATCCACCTGCCCAAGAGTCCCATTGATTTTACTGGATCTGGAAATCAAAAGGCACCATCCTGAAGTAGTTGAAAAGATAAAAGGGGTGGAACTAGCTAAAAAGATTCGAGATTAATCCCAGCAGCAAACTACTGGTATCTTTATAAGTGTAGTTATCGATTGGAAGGGTAACAAATTATTCAAAGGCTGCTGTTGCTGCTCGAACAAAGCACAGAGCAAAGGTTAGCATCGATCTTTACCTAGTCATGTGACATGTTGTGTTACTCTTAGTCCTTAAGCCACCTCTTGTCACCTGTATAGACTCAACCAATTTAAATGAGATCAATGTGTGTTTATATTTCTCTAAAACGAAAAGATTTTGTTGAACAGATTTTGTTGTTGTAATATGAAGGTCACCTTAAAACTGACATTTGTTTGCTCTGAAATTGTTTACACAAATGTCCCATAGAACACGTATATCTGCTAAACAGTGTTAGTAGACAAATTATATAAAATAGTTAGTGTAATTTTTTTTAATGTGTTTAAATCTGTTACTGGGCAGTACAGAAGCTAAGAAAGTTAACGAATGATGTCAAATGATTTACATTCTTATCCCTGATTTCGGCAAAGTTCAAGACGTGCTCCCAAAGTTTTTTTTGCTCTTTAAATCACTCCGTTCACTTCTAAATCAAGAAACACAACAACAGCTAATTAGGCACAAAAAATATTTCTCACGTTTCCAGGCCTGTCATTTCATAAACTGATGAACTTCTTAAAAAGTTTAGACATTTTTTTAAAGCTTCTTGAAAGTTAAAATCTTAATGAGCTAATACTGCAGTGAATTGTGGGAAATGAAATGCCTGATGTACATTGTATATCAAATTTAATGCACAACAAAATGCCACATCCTGTTACCTTTTACACAATATACATGTAGGCCTTTGAAATATTTCCACTCCTGGTTGTCAGATCTCATTGAAAGGCCAACCAGTGTGTTTTTCCTGCTGAGTAGATAATGTTCTGTTAGCGGGTTGAGAAACAACACCTGTTTTTGCAGGTGTTGAGGTGTATCCTAATAATGGTCCGGTAATGAGTTTTAAGCATCAGAAGGCGTTCCCTGCAGCTGCTCTGAGTCTCTAGTGCGACAACGCCGTCGACCAGCCATTCATTACACGCGTATAGACCAGAGAAAGAGCTTTAACTTTGACAACTCCTTCCATATGTGACCTGAAATTCAGCCCTGTTGTGTAACATCCTATTTTATCACGCTAAGTCTCGCGGTGAGTAGCCAGCTGTATGAAGTCTTGTAGGTGGTCTTGTGGCTTTCTCATGACGGACTGCCTAGATAATCTCAAATTGAGGTTCCCACTGGAACAGCAGGCTGCTTTCTATGGCACAAAGAAACGGACCACCAGTGAGTGCCAGCTACACTGAACCTCAAGCTTAAAGCGCTCGTCGTTTTGACAGCTACATTGACCTCGTCTTTGCCTCATCGTTTGTCATGCCGAGAGGGTTGCGAATTGGTCTGGCCATCTGAGGCCCTTTTCCCTCAGACAAACACACTTCGACACACATATACACACAAACACACACATTTATAACTTAATACTGTTACCCTCAACATGGCCTGCTCTGCTTCTGAGCTCTCAATCTCTGCTGACATCACTCTTCTGACATCATTGTCTCCATTGAAAGAAAGGTTAATTAGGTCCAACTGTTCCCTGCCCATCCGATCCAGCCATCTGTTTCTGTTCCACGTACTGGACTTACGTAAGGCTGAGACCAGTGCAATCTGTGCCACAGTGCAACCAATTCACTGTTTACACCGAAATAAAAACAGATTGCAGGAGAACAACAATTTGGTTTATTATGGATAATTCTGCAGAGGTCATCCAGTTATGAAACAGTTGACAAAGTTTTATATTCCAGAGTATTACAGAGTAAATGTATCAAATAACAAGTTGCGATTTATTACTTAAAGGTGTGGTAAACAGTTTTTGAGAAACAGTCAGTTTTGCGAACGTTTACTGAACGTGTGTACGCTTTTTGTGTTGTCAGTGTTGTCAGATAGTCCTGGCTGTGTAAAAAGGAGAAAAAACAAAGTGGGTTGGACCGGTCCCTGCAACACCATAACACTCTCCTAGCCAATCAGCAAAAGGGAGCGTGTGCTCCAGCTGTAGGTCAATGCCTGTGCTACATAGCCTGTTTGTTTATTTGAGGGTGGAGTGTGTGGAAAGAGAGGCACGTGTTTGAGCGTCGATTACAAACATCAACAGCATTTCTTTCAGCTTTGCTGCAACTTTAAATAGCACTGATCTGATCACCTACAACACTGTCCAAACTATTGTTTTAAACCACGTTTTTAATACCACGATTCCTTTTCCTGCAAAATCCACAGAGGTTCCGTTATGTTCAAATCTGCCTGTTGAAAAACTCACTGCTTCAGCCTCAGCTTTGTTTACATGTTTGGAGACATACATAATTCTAAATGATTCATAAGAGAGCGAGAGGCACATCGGACCGCTGACAGAAACATTATGAGCGTTCGCACGGTGATACAGTGGCGGGCCTGATAGTATCTCTTTCATTTCCTCAGCACAATGCCCTGAAAACAGACGCCCCGCAGAGAACTGGAGCCTGTGTTCAGTTCTGATAACCTTGAAGGAGAGATGGAAGAAATCATTTCATAAGGATATAGAGGCTCTACTTTCTTCTCGCTCCTGAGTGGGCAAAATAGATTTGACGATTTTTTTTCCTCATGTGTTGTTTCTCTAACCAATGTCAGAAACAATCAATCCTCTTTTTCAGTGTTTTTAAACGTTGTCCGGAAGCCCGTTTTCCTCACGATAGTGTTAAATATTCATCCGGAAATAGTGAAAACAAGTCGGGAGAGAAAAATGGATGTTATTTATTTTGATGCGTTTGTTTCTGAAGATTCAAAGTGAATAAACATGGCTTGGGTGTTAAATAAAGTTTTAGAGAACGGAAGGCCGGGGCACAAATTAACGGACAAACAGACTTTATTTATAGTCAAACATGAAGGTTTCTCAGCTTAACGTCTTCTCTGTTTCTTACATAAGTGTTACATAAGTATGAAATCTATAAAAATTAATGCATTTGGTAGACGCTCTTAAAAAGGAACTTACATTACATTCAAGGTTTAAATTTTTTAAAATCGGAGCATGTTCCCGTTTAAACTCACAACCTTTGGGCTGCTTACCAAATTCTCTACCAATTGAGCTATAGGTGTAAACACAGCCATAATGCAATAACAAAAAGTATTTAGTATATATTTTTTACATATATTGCTTTACATAATCAGTACTGCATTTCACTGATCGCATGAGACACAGCTTTGGAAAACTAGAAAAAAAGCATGAAAACTGACTACAAAAAAGCATATGCGATTTTCCTTGTCTGCTGTGACATGCCTGCTGAGGAAATCTATAACTTAATGATAGTTTTGTTTTATTGGTTAGTGTGACAGAGTGATACAAAACAGTAAAGAGCCCCAGTGCTGTTCTGATCATATATCTCCTCTCGTCAAACCTCTCGTCCAATCAGATTTAAGGACCGGAACTATTTATTTCTTCACTTTTGGCACAAACAACCAGAGATGTCCTTAATTTTTTTTTAAAAGACCTTTATTTTGGGGTCTATGGCGTGACCACATAAACGGCTGTTCCATTCCCTACTTTTGAACGAAATCCACAAGATTACAGCAGGCAAACACTCCATATAGAAGGTCTATTGAGAAGGAGCGCTGAATGGCTAATATACCCAGTACCACATTACCGCGCTCATTGTTTGTCTTTCTTGTCTTTTTTACGACGGAGGATTAAGCGATGTCTTTAACTGGGTGCCAGGCTTTTAGCAAACAAACCATTCAGAAACGGAAAACGCAATTGCGCAAATACTGTTAGCAGACAAAAGGAACAGGCGCATGTCTGCAGACACAGAAAAAGCATTTCGGTTTGCTTGTTAGAGTGCGTGAGGGCATGAATATTCATTGCGTTATATTTTCAGCTGTGTTTGCTTATTTATTTGTTAAAATGGTTTCTCTTGCTCTGCCTCTCTAACTCTGTCTTTTTCTCTCTCTTTGTTAGGTTTCTACACACAGTTTCAAAAAGAGGCAGCCCAAGTCCAAAAGCGACAGATGTGTTTTCTCTCACCAAATCTCGGATGCGGCGCACAGAACAAAAAGAGCGAAGAATGATGTTGTGTTTTCAGTGGATAATGAAGCTATTCTCCCCAGAATTTTGTCCAATCGGGTCAGCCTGTCCAATTTAAGACGGTGTATTGCTCTTCTTTCTAAACACACATGCTTGAAACTCCACATTTAATTGTCTGAAAACTACATATGTAGAAGGTACTTATTTTTTAGTGTTTGTTTTTACATAAAGAAACGTCTCGTCATGTTGTAGCAGGTCTGTGTGTCTCTTTATGTTCTGGCAACCTTTACAGCAGTGGGGCCCATTTTCAAGATCTCGCCTGGGGCCCTACAAACCACAGTGACTTTCCCTAATTCCAAACCCCTCACAATTACTCCAATACTTGTGCCACGCTCTCCTGCATACTTAATTAAACAGGTAGAGCAAACAACAACAAAATAAGTGCAAGGGTGCCCCAGGAGTGCTGGTCTGGATCCATTAAAGTTCATCAGCAATTTTGACAAAGCACAGCCGAACAGGAACTCCTGTCGCCGGCGCTCCTCTGAGAGAGCCACGGAATCGTCAATGGCTTCCCCAGGTGTTTGCATAATGAATGAAACTTTATTTGCCTGTTGTATCAACGTTACGCTTATTCTTGCCTTAATGAGACAAAATCGGGAGTGATTTCTCAGGTGACTAATGTATAATTCCAAGTGAGCTAAGGTGAATCACCTGTTCCTGAACGAAGCCTTGGACCTGGTACACTAAAAGCTGATGGCTGCAGTTACAGTAATGATTCATTATTAAAGTAAATATTATTAAAGTAAATATTCTGTTATTATTTACACACACTCATGCCATCCAAATCTTTATGCTGTTATTTTTTCCTGTGGAACACAAAAGGAAGGTGAGTAAATAATTACAGAATTTTCTTTTTTGAGTGAATTATTTAGATTATTAAAAAAACACAAATCCTTTATACAGAAATATAAAAAAATAGATTTCATGAAGCAAGCAAAGTAGCAAATGCATAAATAATGTCTGACCTATTTTTATTAGTGGCAAACATAAGTCCTGAATCACACCTTTTTGTCATGCTTCTCCTTGGCTTCAGTATCTTGCTTTGCACAGCTCTGAAATAACTGACATCATTGCTGCAGATAAATGCAGTTATAATCTGGCCCGCTTTATGTTGCCACAAATGCTATTCTCAAAATGCATCATTTACTATTTCTTTAGCTTTTTCTCTTGTTCTTCTCTCTTTTATACCCGGAAAAATACTGAATTAATTTGATCTATTTCCTCATCAAGCTGTGTTATAATTATATGTTAAATACACCATAAATAAAAAGGCATTAAGAAGACAATTAAGATGAGTTAGTTGTTGATTCGAAAGTAGTTCAAACGTAAAGCTTTTCTCGGTACGTTCATGGACGAGTGACTACGATATTTCCCCGATCAGCAGAGGAAGACGAAATCTAATGATATGTGGTATTTTGCACCACAGTGAATCTTTCAGACAAAATCAGTTAAAATGAAAACAAATTCTGTTTAATTGTTTCCTCTTAGTCACTTAAACATTCCCTTGAGAAAAATCTAGTAGGTCTATTCAAATTCAAGACACTTTATCAGTGGCCTGGTTTGTCTAAAAGTTCATTTTAGATTTTGTATTAGTTGGTTGGAATTGTTTACGTGGTCAGTAACTGGTATATTGGAACTTTGGTTATTCAGTTGTCTTAGGCCTGTCACTCGCTGAGTTCGCTGAGAAACGAGGAGCAGTCGGGAGTGTTAGCTAAATTTAATAAACGTCAATCTCCTTGACAAGCAAAATTACACATCAGCGAGGCATGCCAATTACACAGCCGTTCATACCCTGTTAAACCCCGGTCACACTAAAATGTTGATAAGCCTCGCTAGACGCTGCCGAACTGAATACACACACAGACACACAAACACACCCTAAGAATACTGTTATGTGTATATCTATCCTTCACAATAATAAGAAAACACAGATACATGACAAACATATCATTCTTGGTGCTTGGACAAATTTTCCATTTCCAAAAGAATATACAGGTAACATTTACTATACAGGTAACACATTACATATTCAGTAACATTTACTAATGCATTTTAATACACAATAAACTAACATAACCGATCAATGAACTGTTTTATTTACATTAACTAACATTAACAAAGATGAATAAATGCTGTAAAATATTGTTCATGGTTTGTTAGCTAACGCATTAACTAATGTTAACCAATGCAAGCTTATTGTAAAATGTTGCCATATTATGTTACTGTGACGTGAGCTGTGTTCCAGTTCAAAGACTGCATGCTTCGAAGTCTGCATTCCAAGACTGATGAAGGCTGTTTAATTTTGAAGGCTCCTACAAACGCAGCATCCTTTTTTCCCTGGGCTGCAAAGGATAGAATGGATTGGATCCTGCACAGCCTCAGCTATCCTGAGATACATTGCAAGCTGATGATGACTGGATGTTTAAAAACATTTAAAACCTAGTTTTAAGTACTTACTGTAATGTACTTTAAACTAAGTACATGAGCATCAGTACTTAAAACAACTGATACTGTAAGTATCAAAAGTAAAAGTATGTATTTTACAGAAAAGGTCCTTGTAAGAGGGGCAGGGGCTAGTCATGTATACTGTGCACAAGGTTATAACCTTTTGGCAAAGTGATATGGAACTGTAATGTGGTGGACAGACCTGAAACTTCATACGTTTGCGTTCTCCAAAAAATTGAACATTGGTCAGCCAATCAGAATTAAGCATTCAACATGTTTGTGGTATAAAAAGAGTTCAATGTGCTTTATTCATATTTTATTTAATTGTCTAATTTTTACTTCTGCCTGCCTGATTTGTTTTGGATATATATGTAGAATCTTATATTGATGTAAGGCTCAAAATGATTAAACTAAATGGAAAATTTATTCTGTTTGTGTGCGTCTGTGGAAGGTACAGAGATTATGATTATGAGATATATTAGAGACATGCTAATGTGCTATGTTTATATGTAGTTTAAAAGCTTTTCTGTAGCTCAGTGGTTAGAGCATGCCGTTAACAATGCCAAGGTCATGGGTTCGAACCCTGGGATTGCACATACTCAGAAACAATGTATAGTGTAATGCAATGTAAGTCGCTTTGGATAAAAGCATCTGCCAAATGCATAAATGTAAAACAGTTAAAGGTTTGTTCAAATTCCTAACCCTAAATATAATAATTTAGTGATGCTTAATTCCACATATTTAAGGTCATAGGCACTGGAAATCCTGCTGTTTACTTGATATGCACTTATGTACAGTTCTGCAAAATGATTTCATGCAGAGAAGTTTATGGTCTTTACACAGAGAAAGAAGCTGGTTTGGAAAAGCTACCTCAGCAAAGATGTCTCACACTAGTGCTGTAATGTAAGCTTTATATACAGCAAAAACAAGTCATTCCTTTTCATCTTTATTCTAAGCATGCTTTATCCCTGTGTTTATCTATGTGTTTATTACTTAAGATTTTGGCGAGTACTTATTTTGCTATGCGTAAATGGTTGTATATGTAATTATTTGATTTTGATTATTTGAGAAAATGAAAATTGGAAAAAAAAACTCAATTTGACTTAACTGAACCCTATTCTGGTGAACCAAAGAATCAGACTCGACTCTCTTGAACTGAGTACTGAACCTAACAAGTCAAATGCATGTCAAATATGAGTCAAACGAGTCCTCGGTCAGATCATCTGAGTTAAATCTTTGCACTGATAGTTCTGAATTGAGTCTTAAAACAGATATTTTGAATTAAATTTACCAAACCTAATGCTTCGAACTGAGTTATTAAACAAACTCTTTTGAGCTGAAATGTTTATTTTGCTTTTTAAAATACCAAAAAGTTATTTTGATGTTGTTAATTAAGGTGATCAAATAATTGTGAGTCTTTGTTTCATAAGGTTGTATTTTAACTATATATGCGAGTTATTTGAATAACTGCTTTATTTTATTTTCCGTAACAGTTTATTTTCAGAGCAGATTAATTTCCTTACCAGACAAGGTTGATTAATTTACACCTACTGAGTCGAACCTACTGGCCTATAAATATTAATATATTGTCAGTGCCTGTCAATTGAGTTTCAACAACATTGTCATTCTTTTATTTATAGGAAATATTTTGTGTTCTGTCAGAGCCTAATGCTATCACATACATAACAGTACATACACCCTCCCCCCTTATATACATACATACATACATACATACCCAGAAACACACCAGAAGTACCAGTGAGTGTGAGCTGGTGAGGCCAAGCCCAAGCGCTGGATGATTTAGACCAGTAGCTACAGAGAGAGTAGCCTTGTACCTTTAGTTTGAAAAGGCCATATTCAACACATCATCCATCACCACTGTCACTGGCCAGCCAACTTGCCTCTATTTCCACTGATATTTCTCTCTGTGCATGTCTTTTTTTCACACTCTGCTCTCCAGCCCTCTCCCGGTCTCCTCATCTGCTGCTCTATCATTTTCTCTCTCTCTCTCTCTCGAACTTCTCTGCTTTCTCCATTCATCTGTTCTGTCTCTCTCCCAGCCTGCCATGCTCCTGTTTAATAGATGAGGTTGCCATTTCCACTTCTTACTCTTCAGCGGCAGTCAGAGAGAAAGTGTGAGACAGAGCTTCCGCAGAAGCCACGCTGTCTATCACTGGCATCCCATTGGAGGGAGAGACCTGGCATAAGGGTGTGTGGAATCTTGGATCGGACATCCCGCCATGGATGTTCTCTGTGTTGCCAACAATCTGTTCGATGCTACAGCGATCAACACCACTTCTAAAAAACCTCCCAACAGAACTTAAATGAATTACATGAGGATTATGGGTACTTTTGAATAAATCTGAAAAATATGGTGCTTAAGGGGTTTGTGGAACATTAATATGCCATATTAATGCCAGGGTTCCGAAGTTTTGGAGCTTTGTGAAAGTTTGTACATACAACGCCTTTAGCATACAGCATGATGTAATCTGAATTGAGTTTGTTGTACTATGTAGACTAATTTCAGATTCTGTATATGTGTTTTTTTTATCCCTGTATGTCTGTGTGGGACAATCAGTTTCTTAGTTTTAACAGTAAATCAAGAGAGCGCTTTAACATCACACCAGTACCTTTTTCTGACCATCTGATAGATATTACTTACAAAAACGGCAACTAAATTTCTTTGCTGGCAAGCTGTAATCAAACTGGCTGGCAATACTAAGTTTCTGGGTATTAGGGTACACAGATTTTACATTTAGGCATTTAGCAAATGCTTTTATCGAAGCGACTTACAAAGGTGAAGAGAACAAAGAAGTAATTAATCACAGGAAAGCAATAATAGAAGTGCTATACAAAGTTGCAAAGTTTCAAGTTAGAGAACTAGCCTGCTTATGAGCAAAGGTGTGTTTACCAGTACCAGGTGAGTGCTTTTGAGGAAGGACTAATCACCGGATAATTTGCTAGGTTAGTGGCATTAAATCTTTGAAAGATATTCCCATGTACTTAGTAGCAAGTTTAATACAGTGAATCATTTTTTGGCCAGACTGTAAAGAATCAAAGTGGTACTTAGCTAACAATTTTAGTCTGCAAGAACGTTTCCCCTTACATTTCCATTAAGTAATTAAACCGTTAAAAATGTTATTTTGAATATTCTAGGAACGTTGCTTGATTATAAGAATGTTATTCAAACATTGTTAATTTTGTAATGTTTTAAAATGTTCCACTAACTACTTAAGAAGAAAGTGTTTGGATAACTTTAAAGGAACTTAAGACAACATTCTGAGAATGTTCCATGTTAGACTTTAGCAGTATTTTAATGGTATTAATAAATAAAACTGCATGGTAATTCAGAGCAATGTTGCAGCTTGATGCTTCTGTCCTTTAACAACAGTGGGATAGAATCCACGATCCTGCGCATCAGAGCTCTTTTTTTTTTCAGACGACATCCATAAAAAAATCAATGTGAATCAACATTATTAATTTGAGAGCAAAATAATTGCGTTTTAATCTTTTAAACACTCATTTGAGTGCCTCTGTGTTTGAGCGTGACAGAAACTAATTTCATTCTGTTCCTCACGGAGTCAAATGTTTCTGATAGTTCACCTGTTTTCAGCTGCGATGCAGGTAGAGATCCCATAAAAACATCCTCACAAGAACATCGAGTGAA
This sequence comes from Botia almorhae, assembly GCA_036877575.1. Lineage (NCBI taxonomy): Eukaryota > Metazoa > Chordata > Actinopteri > Cypriniformes > Botiidae > Botia > Botia almorhae. The sequence goes on along the minus strand of JAZGTJ010004180.1, from coordinate 19,086 downwards.
GAGGAAAAACAGTGTTCTGTAACACACTCAAACGCACAACCAACCAGAAATCATTATTTCTCTCTGCAGATAATTGATGTGGCGGCTTGCCGGAACACTCAAACCTATTTCATAAGAGGAAAATTACATGTGTTCTGAATTAAATATTAGTGTTGGGCAGTGCCTTAAGGTAAGCGTAAATGTACAGCGGGAGAATTGCATCCTTTGCACATGGTGGAATACATTTTTGTTTCCGAATGTACTAAATAGTTGAACCAGAGTTTCTGTGCGGACATTTTTTTGGGCTGCAGTTTCTTTCAGTGTGGAATGAATAGAGAAACAAAGTCTGTTAAAATGATCTTATGCCAAAGTTAAAAGCTCAGTATTGATAGAGTGTGTGCAGTTGTATGTGTGTGTGTGACTGTTGTTTTTGATTAGGGTTTGTTTTAGGTAGTTCTGTAGTAACTTTGATTAAAAACATCAGTCTACAGGGGCTTTCAAACTGCAGAAAGTTCTAGTTCCTAGAACTTTTGGCGGGAATTCCTGCTTTGGGGTGTAATCGCATCACAACAATTGGGAATGATTTAAGTTCTAGGAATGCTGTTTACCTAATTACAAACCACCGTTTACTAAATGGAACTAAATTAGCGCCTACTTCAGAGTAGGTCTAAAACAGTCCCTAGGAACTACAGTGATGTATGTTGATTGGTCAAACGCCACACAAAGCACCAGCATCCACCATTTTTTAAAAGCTGTTTAAACACTCTTTATATTTACTCTAAGAACATTTTAAAGTGTTACAAGACATAAACATACCATCACAACATGTAACATCCATTTGCCCTTTTAGAAATGATATAAATTGAAGAACTATTGATACATTTTCAACTGTTTACATCAGATTTTGTATATGATAATCATCCATCATTGTTTTCCCAGCATGCACCACACCGCAGTGTTACGGTGGTAAAACTGAGTGAAATCTGGTCTGAGTCTTGCGTGTAAAATAAGCCCACATACACATTCATATTTATATCACAAGCAGGTGTAAGTTTACAAGTCCACAGTCATTCACAACTTCATGTTTTTAGGCGAGTTTGTGCATCTGTCAGCTATAATATACTGCAGTACAGTTCTGTGTCTTTCCGCCGTGACCATTTGCTACTAGCAAAACATTATAAATGTGTATGTAGGTATTTATAACTGTAAATTATGAGGACAAAAGCATATTGTTTGGGGGCTGATTGCTGTTTGCATGCGTGAATGCCACGGCCATTGATAATGCTCTGATATAAAGATCCCTGGCCATCAGTATTAATGACATCTGTGATCATTTCACAGCATTGTTAATATAGTTGTATGGAAAGCTTTGGTAAATACTTTAAATAAATAGCTGTTGGTTCAATTCTTAACAGCCATTCAGTCGATGAACATGTTAACAACACGTTGCTGTCGGCTGACTACCAGCAAACCCCAGAACTACCTGATGTAAACGCTAATCGCAAGGCCTCCAAAAACAAAACAAAAAAAGTTCAAAACAAAAGTTTATTATAATGATTTAATTTGAGCCATCTTGTCCGATTTGTCAGTAAATGTCAGTTCGTTTAATTTGACTTCAACATACTTTACTTTGGGGTGTCGGCTGTTTTGTAAAATAGATCCTCCTAAATTTACAGTACTAACTGACAATGGTGGTTTCCACAAATTTACTGTAGAGGTTCCAGCATTTCATTATTTAGTGTTAGTTATGCACATTGTAAAATAAGCACATTGTAAAATAAACACAAAGAGGAACCAGATTTGAAAGATTTACAGACTCGCACAAAAGCTTCTGAGAATGTATTTATAGTTTATAGTTAAAAAATGCTTCCTGTACATACAAGTCCAATACCATTGCATGTATTGTCCTGTTAAATATTATATATAGTTTCAGTTAAACTGTTTTTTTAACGTGTGAATTGGAATGTGTTTGTGCGACTGAAAATATATTCATCTCAGTATATAAACAATAGAAGTCAATGAAAAGTCCCTAGCAGGATAGAAAAGGAAAATGTTGTGTGTGTGTGTGTGTGTGGATGAGCCAAAAGGTGACACAGGGCTAGTTTTCAGTCTGTCCTGATTTTCCTCCACCGAAAGGAGCAAATGAAATGCAAATAGAAGCTGAGAGAGAGAGTGATTTTGAATGCCATTGGTACCCAACCACTGCAGAGTCCCAGTGTGGCCGCCTGTACCATCTGCTGTTTGGATAACCTCTCACCCCGGGCCTTCCCAGGAACCCGCACAGGCCACCCCTGACTGTCCATGACAGGTATTCACAGTCAGTAGAGGACAGAAAACTGGGATGCACTCAGCCTAGCTGGAATTCAAAGCGGTCCCTCGTACCCTATGGAATTACAAAATAACCCACCCACTCTGTGAGGCTGGTGCCGAAAAATGTAGGGAGGGAGAGATGGGGGAGTGGAACAGATGCTGAGGTTGAGGCTGCTGGGTGCCGAGCATAGACACGGTGATCAAGCAGAGACAGAGTTTAATTACTTCCCCCCGCCCAGACACTCCTGCAGCAGTTGGCAACACAAGCCCACTGCGACTTTTTATTGGAGGACTTTTGGAGTAAAGAAAATTCAAATTATTTGCCATGAATTTGTTGTTAATTCGTGCACATCAGTTTAAGTGTTTGGGAAGTCAGGTTTGGTTATAGGTTAAAAAAGCAATGATCTGACCCTGAACCAGAAGAACCAGAAAGGCCCATTGGACTTGGTCCCTGAGATCTTTGTGTGTGATGACAAATGTCTGCATTTGAGATCTTTTGAGCTAACATTTAATATGTTTTAAATTGCTGCAGATTTATGTTCGCTAATGGAAATGGCTTAAGGTGTCACTTACATTTTGGGAGAAAATAAATTTTTACATTGTACAGTAGCTCCAAGATACACACCATCTTTATTAGATTGACTAAAAGCAAAGTAATACAGAAGTATATGAAATGATTTGAGAAGTTAGGAAAAGTTGGCGCTCCATTTGCTTCGTTTTAAACTACCCTCTAGCTGCATTTATATTTACATGATTTTTAATCAAAATGCATGTAAGCGAAATAAAGCAACCAGAGTGCACCATAGGAAGAGACTATTTTTCCCCAAATCTACACATATATCGTTTCTTTAGATGAAGCATTTATCAAGCCCTGTTTTCAGTTCCTAAATATTGCTGAGTAATCTAGTAACCAGATATTTGTCAGCATCATTGTTCAGTGGTTCGCAACAGCCACTTTAATAGCAAACAGCCTCAAAGTGCAATCGAATGCGTTTTTCACAGTTTTTAGTTCTGTTGTTGTTCCCTCGTAAATGGAGAGGATAAACACTTTCAACAAGTGAACATTGTGCCAGTAGGCTTTTATTTTTACCTTTTGATTAATGTTGATAATGTAGATCTGCAAATAGCCGGTATGATTTATCATAAGTGAATTTGCTTAAGTACACAAGTGGTTAGGCAATCACATGAACGACAGTACTGTTGTATGTGATTAAGCGCTACACGATTTTACTATTTGACGAATTTGCCCAGGTAGTTATTGTTTTGGTTTTCTTTACATGGCAAAGTGGACTGATTAAACAGTTGTTTGTTCCTGTTGTGGTAATAGTAAACGTACTTTCTGATTGCTGCTTAAACAATCAGATTAGAGGAGCAAAACTGACTGCTGTATAAACCAGTGAGACACACGTAAACCTCAGTTAAATCAGTGACTGGTTTTCATTATAACTCCAAGCTTTACCCCTGCTGAATAAACCTATCTGCTTTCCCCAGTATAATATATTAAAATATAAACATGTATCTTAACTCAACGAAATTCTGTTCTAGACAATATCTACTGTATATTTACACCTTGGCACTTCTGATTAGCCCTACCAGACTAGGCATGTCCGTTGCTAAGAAACTGTTGCCGCGGCAAGGGCTAATGCATGGGAGATAAGTGGATTTCTATGTGAAAATGCTCGGAAATTAGGGAGTTTGGATTAGGTCCTCTCCTGAGTCACACTAAGCAGAACTCATCCTCTGAGTGGACTTGACACAACATAAAATGGTTGTTTTTCTTTCCAAAATCCCAAATACAAGACTGTTAGAATAATATCAAAATTGACAGTTTTGTATTAAACCAGCAAGTGGCTAACTAAATAAATGAAATCAATACGTAATTATATAAGTAATTAAAAAGAAAAAATAAGAATGATGAGAAAAATCAATCTCGTAGGATATTTGGAAAGACATGCGATTCAGTTGGTGGTTGGCCAGGTTGTTTTCAATGGACAGAAGTAGTAAGCACATCAGTTATTGGATCGCAATGGCAGCAATCTTTGACTCCAGGATCCTGAACATGCTTTCTTGGCGGCTGGCTGCCTTTGCTTTGGCTTGCGTTCAATTGCATTTAATTTCAACCTTTTAGAAGCAGTTCTTCTAAACCTGCTGGGAAGTGTCTCTGCAACACTCTGTGATAAAACTTCGTCAAGTCAAAACTGGCCCTATTAACTTTCCTAATAAATGCTGATGGTCTTAATATACTGCAGCACAATATTCTGAAGAAAATGAAAATGGTTTTAAAGTCTTGATGTTTCTGCTGACATAATATTGATATATGATTTGTGTCATTGTTAATGCTGCTTATATTTCACCTTAAGATGCAGAGACGATTATACATAAATATTTAGTTCCAATATAAAGTAGCTAATAAATGCTGCTCTGTTTGAGCGTGCCAACCAGCCCGACACAACAACAATGAACACTGAAACTTCTTGTCCTGCACTGTTTGCCTCTATTCAATACAGTTTACTTTGGTTCTGTTGTACTCGAATACGTAGTAGTCGATGTAAGGTTGATACGTTACTAATGCTGAATCTTTAATGCTGATTATATATTGAATATTACCAAAATATGCACTTTATTGGTTTGCTACATTTGGTGTTCTAGCTAACGGAGAACGGCGTGTTGCAGAACGACAGCTGGATGTTCTAATGCAGTGTTTTTAACCAGTCCTGGGATCACTATGGGTTCCCAACAGACCTTCAAGGGTCTTCAATATAGTTAAAAATGATCAAACAAGCATTAAAATCAAAGTAAAAACAACTAGAAGGTAAGTTGTCTTGTAGAATTTGGTTATTTTTAAAACAAATGCATCTTTCTAGTTATGCCAAGCTCTGGAACATTATATTGGTTAGAAATTGTGAGTGAGGGGCCTTCAAATACTGTTGTGGACAATGAAGTCTAAAAGGTTGAGATTCACTGTTCTAAAGAGAAAACAAATGTGCTGTGACCTATCAAGTGTGGAAAGCTCAATGCATTTTATCATGACTCAGATACTGATAACCTTATCAACAACTTAGCAGTCCATGTCGGCTTAAAGATTTTCTGCTTCAAAACAGACAGGCACAGAAAATGAGAGAGAGAGAGAGAGAGCCTGGGAGAAAGAACACACTTTTATTTCATCATTTATTAAGTTTCTAACATTTGCGAGACGACAGCACGCGAGATCTCCGCGATAAGAGCGGCTAAAGCCGGCGCGACGTGTTTGAGGTCCAGCCATTATGGATGCGTGATAAGATGGATAAGAGAGGCTCTGAGGGAAGAGCTGCTGACGACTGATTCATCCGAACCTTCAGGATATGTGACATTAAATAAAGCAGAAATCAAGGTCAACGGTGAGGGTTACTGACCTTGCCTGCAGGTCGCAAACTCTGTCATCTACCATAACTTTCATTCTCCCCTTTCATCCTGCAGTAATTCCTTCTATAATTTTATTCTTAGGTACTGATTTTATAGCTGTTAGATGGATATACCTCATGTGCTTCATGTTAACGAACTATTAACTGTTATCTGATTGGTTAGCTGTACTAGTTCTTTCCAGGTGGGTTCGGTTGCTAAGGATGCTGGGACGTAAACCTTAAAAGTCACTGGACACATACTGATCATTACAACAAAATCACAGATGGCCATTTAAAAGTAGCTGTGTATTTTAACTAGATGAAAAATTTTGTGTAATTAACGCAAGTGAGAATATCAATACAGCAAGTACAGCGAAGACATCTGGCAGTCCACAGTGGTACTAAAAATCACTTTATTTGAAATCCCATTTGAGTGACAGAGCAATCTGCAGGTGTTCATGAACAGGTGAGGGTGATGAGGAAGAGTTCTCCGTGTTCCTCGGATGGAGTGAGACGCATCCGTTCGCCAAGGGGCGACATCAGAAAGCGTCAGAATCGGGGGAAGACAATTGCGTCTTTAAGGGTTTCAGTCTAAACAGCTGATTTGTATTCCAGCCGTACGGCGAGCCTTCTCACGTGTGACTGAACGCAGGGGAGGGAGGGTGAAAGTGATAGTGAGGAGAGAGAGAGACCTAAATGTGATGCAGCAGAATGCTGTATAGCCACACAGGGACACGGGCAAACACACACACACACACACACATGCTGTCTCTCATACGCACACGCATGATTGCAGGAACAAGGAAAGCAACGCTTGGCTTCTTACAAACTCATCTGCGTTTTGGCTCGCGGACGTACGTTTTCATTTCCAAACCTGTAGTCAAGGTCTCCTCAACGCCACTTCAAGGAAAGACTCGTGCCAAACAGCGCGCAGCATCTCTGACTCGTTCCACAGGTGTGGGCGGATGATTCCAAGCGAGTTGTTCTGCTCAACAATGACACTGGCCTGAACTTTCGCCCTCTTGAAATTCACGGCTCGGAAAAGTCGAGTAGTTCAAATTACGTCAGGATTTGAATAAAACGTTTGGCAGGCGGTTTTAAACAAGCTATCAGTAAAGAAAACACTTCGGGAGCTCGACAAGGATTTGAAAACTGCAGTTTTCTCGTACGTGTGCTGTGAAGCGAGACTACTTTTTTTGAAAATGTTCAGGGGAATTGCAAGGTCAAGATGGCATGTGGGCTTTATTTGTGAGCGCCGGAGCAGAATGATATAATCCACAATATCACCTCACTCACTTCATCAGTGGTGAGTAACTTAGAAAAAAAATCGTATTTCGTATGTAAATGATTGTGGTCGTCGTTTGTTCGACATCCTTGATCATTTGTGGCAAACTTCAAGATCTGGACTCTAAAGGACAACATAATGAAAAATTAGTCATTGTGAGATGCAATGAACCTAATATAAAACTTGTTTTTGGTTTTATCAGTGATTTGCAGCATTTACAGTATTTATAGTATTTATAAGATATAAGCATCTGCTGTTTGTGTATCAAAAGATTTCAGCATCACACCTACACCGAACTCTTGAAGCCAACTTAAACGATGAGTAATATGTTAACAAAGTTGATCATTTGGGCAGGAAATTGGCTGATTTTTGAATATATATTAAGTTAATCCAGTTAAATAAACGTAATATCATAAAATAAACTCAGACTTCAAGGTGTACATCTGACTGTCCTTGTGATTTGAACCCATGACCTTGATGTTGCTAGCCTAATGCTCAATCATTAAACTTTGAGATTGAATGGACAATGTTGTGATGTTTCAGAACAGATGTCTTTGTGGATATTGCACAAACTGTCTGTTAGATGACTCATGAAGCATCTCCTTTGTAACATCGCCATGCTATCTCAATCTCAATGTTGTCTTGTGTACCAACGTTTTTGGAGATGGTTTCAATGTAACTCTGGCCATTTGGAAGACCCAGAGAGGATTGGTTAGTCTCCCAGAATGCCACTGTTTTTCTTATGTTATCTCACCAACCCCTGGAGGCTTTCTGGCATGGGAGGGGGTGGCCTGCCAGAAAGGCTGAAAATACAACAGTTCACAGAGTGTCAGATGAAGTCTGTCCCCAGATGAACCAGGGAGTTTATGCAGATTGTTTATTGAATTACTACCATATTCATATTGGTGATGCTTTCATCCAGTGTAATGGTGTACTGTTAAACTTAAGCATGTAGCCCTTTTGAATAATTATTATATGAACTAATATCAAGGTAAAGATTTAAAGAACCAAATCATATATTATTTTGCACAATGAGTACGAGATTTTCCATTGAGACAGATTTGTAGTCCAGAACCATAATGGTGTCCGTTTCATTTCTCAACGTGTTGCACCTGTTATTGTACAGACATCTACTCATCGTCATAGGATATATGTATTTATGTATTTACCTAATGGACCGTTTTCAAACTGTCAAATGTGATGACTCACTTCCTGTGTCTTAACCATTTGAAAAAAGACTTTGTTTAAACTCTACATATTCAATTTTGGGTTTTTAAAAGTTTCGAAAGTTCTGCAGAATTAGCCTCAGGCAAAAGTTCAGATGATCTCAAAACTGCAGTTTTAACGGCTTCGGACTCTGTTGAGATGTCAGAGGAGTAAAACCCTCGAGTCTAACCTGTTAAAACACACAGCAAATGTCCAAAAACGCTCAGGGCAGCCCTAAGAGAGTATCTGCAGTTCGTGATCGAAAGTAACACTTTAATTTGGGCCCCGTTCCAAAAACTAGTAAGCTGCCTACATAGTCAGAATTGCAATGAAACCTCATACTGGTTGTTACTTATTTGATTATCTTGATTGACTTTGATCAACAGTTTGTTGTTTGCAAATTGCAAAATTAGCAACATTCCCAGCATACGAGCAAAATAAACATGGTAGTATTTAAGATAGTAAAACATATACAAAAAATATAGTTTTTAATAAACTATTTTAGTGCACGCTTTTAAAGTATATTTATTAAAAGACATTTTCACTTTGTTTGCCAATTTGTATAGATTTTTAGGTTTCCCGCAGGTTATGGCGTCTTAGTGTTTGGTTTAGAATACTGCTCATAATGTCCACACAAACTTCATTTCTAACAACAGAAGCAAACCATCATTGACAACAAGTTGCTCCCCTCACTGTGGTGCTCGGTGTAGATACGTCTCAGTTTCCTTCTAAAGAGAGTTTGTCTTCTCCTGCCTTCCCCGTCTATCCTCAGAGGAACGTGAGACAGTCGTCCTGATTATCTTGTTAGTAGAAGTGCTCATTCACTCTTAATGCAATTAGGGATGTGACAGCTATGTTTGTGAGTTATGATGTTCAGTGCACCACACAACGCAGCGTGTGTCCCAAAACCCATGACACCTCTGTGATTGACAGCATAATAACTGACAGAGTTATGAAAATGAATGTGCAGAGAAACTTCTGCCTCTCTGACTGCAGAACCTTTAGATTACAGACGGCTGATGGCGGTTGTTCTATATGGTTATTTTATACATCATATATACATTTATACAGTCAGGGTTTAAAACTATATATTTAGAAGTTTTATAATTATTGGCCCCCATAATATATATATATATATATATATATATATTAGTATATTATTATATATTTTATATATTAGTTATAGATTTTAATAATATAAATCTAGTTAATTACATTTACTTATTTTATTGCAGTAAATGAACGTTGTGGAGTTGATATTAGATATCGTACGAGAACAATATACTTTTTTCCAACTTTAGCTGAAGTAACTGTGCAAACAACATTTTGTTTCTGCATTGTTTTGTTTGTTTTTAGTCTGAATGTAATAAAGTGTCTGCCAAGAAAATAAATGAAGAGACACTTTCTTAGCGTATAACTTTGAAAAGCAATTCTTTATTTGTAGTGAGATATTTAAAACTTGACATAATGTGTTGCCGTTTCACTTAAATAATCCAAAATGGGCAACTTAATCAGTTTAAAAATAAATGACAAGATTTTGAACGTCAGTCACGCTGTACTATTTTAAAATCTACTTCCTGTGTAGGAAAAAGCTCAATTTGACCTTTTTCTTGGGCACGGTGTGTACCTGAGACCATCTGTAGCAGGTGCATGTGTGTGCGCGCGTCCATCTGTGAAGCGCAGACTTGTCTTATTAGTGTATCATCGTAATCGTATCCCTGTCAAAAAGTGACAGCTCCATTTCCAAACCCGCCATATTGGCTGATTGACTATGTCGTCTGTGCGTTTGTGGAAGGTAATATGTGTTCTTACGCTGTCTCCAAAAAAATGATGTGGGTTCCCTGGAGGAACTTTTTATTGCTCAGACGTTGCTCTTTCGTAGCTCATACAACTTGGTGTTCTCAGATCTGGGATGTTTCTCCTACAGTTACTTAGGAAAAATGGACTAAAATGAGAAACGTTTGTGTTTATAAAGGATAGAACTAAAACTAAATGCGATTGTATACAGATTATTTGGTGCATTTGATGAGAAATTTGACTTTGTGTCAAAATATTTGGCGAATGCAAGCACTGGCGAGATCTCTCCTAAAGGTTCAGAGGAGACACAAGATGTACTAGACTCTTTCTTGGGAGAACATTTTGAGAAGTAGGAGCCTAGTCTACTGTTGACCTCTGTTTAATCTCAATGCCGTCTAGGAGAAACAGCTGAGAAATGAAAGAGAGCTCATTGCAAGGGCATTGCCTTCACTTTGACAGGTTATTAATACGTAGTGTTGCACGCACGGATATTGAGCGGCGTGGCAAAGCAGGTTGTAATAACTCAAGATATGATTTACAAGCCTTTTTTCGAAATTTGACGCTAATCTAAAAATCAACCACTATTCAATACATGCCGCAAATGAAAATGAAATATTAGAAATGCGCTGGCTTCAATTTTAAACAAATCAGTTTAAACAGCAGCTAGAAATAAACAAACCATGGCTCATAATTAAAGCAAATCCGCTTCCCTGGTAGGAAGGGAGGAAAATAATTGTTTTTCTGTGCAATTTGAGATGCCCAGGGGGGTCAGATTAAAAACGCCTCCAGGCTGCTTTACAGACTTCCCTCCCTGATGTTTTAGAGATCTGCTTTTTAATGTAACAACATCAAAACGTCGTCTTTTTTGCTCTGAGTGTCTCTCTTCCTCAAAGGTTCGAGACACCGGGCGCCTTATGGCTCCTAATTGGAGCTGATTAAAATTTTCAATGTAATTCACTCCACCTCGCGCTGTTTGCGATTCGTTCTCGGCCATTTCCAGCTCTCATGCACGTTGATATGCATGTTATAAAGAACATTGGACTGACTGCCACATTGCACTGGTCCTACTGTAATGTTTTTGAAGTTGCGTTTGTTAAACGTTGTGTAAACCATTAGCAAGAGCGGTGTCACTAAGTGACAACATCAGTGAGATGTGTAGATAGTAAATGTGTTGTGCTAACAGATTTTGTACAATTACATAATGTGGAAAAACACAGAGCTTGCCGAGCGCCGGCGAATGGGCTAATGGAACCGGGCGGTTCCTTGTATCAGATGAAAACACGGCAGGGAAAGTGATGATTCGGCATTAGTGAATCTGCAGAGAGATTCACACGTCAGTTCACAGAGGCCTGTCGTGCTCATTAAAATCACATCTCTCAGCCCAAGCCTCGCGGGTTAGCCGGAGAGACACTTTTACAGTAGCTGAAGTGTTGGTATTACTGTAAGTAATGGTTTAGATTATGCATGCTTGGTTATGCTTTGGCTATCACTGCTGTAAACATAAAATATCACGGTTTCAAAAACCGTGAGATGGGGTTTTGCCGAGCGACTCCATATATTAAAATCTGGAATGGAAAATGACACCAAATCTATCAGCAGTAGTGGCCCTAATGCACTGAAAAAAGAAAACAAATTTGGTTCTTTTGATTCATTTTAATTATGTTTTGCGTTTCGCTAAAGAACAAGTGGTTCTCTTTGTTTTCAGCATAATGGAGATTAGTTTTCTTTGTAACTAATGAAGACTTTGTTCAGTTGAGGAAATTTTGTTCTCATACAGAATAAAAAAGCAGAGGACTGCACAAAGCTCTGGAGTTTTCTAATCTACTCTCCTAAAACAGCTCCTCACAGACAGAGGTTAAAGGCCTCCAAAATAGTACTCTGCCCGGGGCTCAACATGTGGTGCTCCTCCCCTGCATCTGTTCAGCTAGAACTTTGCTTAATGCTATGAAACAAAATGCAGCACGCCAACGGTAGTGTTCAATAAAGCCATACCGCCGGAGTCAAAACAGATTGAACATGGAAGGATAGAATCTCAGATCTGTGTAGCTGGCAGACAGGGCCGTGAATATTAAGAAACACCTGTTCGGCAGCCAGGGCAGGTCTTGCAGAAGGAACATAGGCTAATAAGGGTCTCTTCTGGTTAATTGTGAAAACTATAAATAGAGGAAGATGATGGTGCCAAAACATGGGCTTGGTCCCAGAGTATCAGACCTTGGGGTCGAGGTGCAATCTCCCTCCGGGCGTCGGGTCACTGCTTTGACCCTGTGTGCATGCGTGTGTGTCTTTAAATGCTGGTCATTAATTATTTGAGGGCCCATTATTGTAATATAATAAAATCTTGAGCGAGGTATGACTAGGAGATTGTAAATTGTCTTTTTGTTTACACAGTGGAGGAATATTCAGACACGGCCACCAGTAAAAATCCTTGTAATTTACAGCCTCTCGTGTTGTAGACAAATTCAAATCGCCGTGTTTAATCCTAAAAAGTATTGTAGTTTAAAATACACATTTAAAGCACAAAGATCCAAAAGTAAAAGTAAACAAGGGCATTCTTGTTCTTGCGCATTGGAACACACAAAAAAAAACAAATCAGAAAATAAAATAAATGAGAAATGAATGCAAGCATAAACGAATAAATATTTCAAGTATCTCAGCAGCTTCTGAGCGACGTATCGGACCGCCTGCAATAACTTAATAGTCGTCAGCAAAAATGGCGCTTTCCATCTTGAAAGAAAATCACACCGCAGCTCTCAAAAGATTGAAAATTTACTCTCTCTAAAGTGACACTGCCCATCTTTATGACGAGGCCCACCGAATAAATATATTGACTGCAGATAACATATGGTCTTTTTTTCATGTTTTCCTGCTTTTTATCTGCACAGGGACAGACACTTTGGCCTTTGCAGTCCGTAGGCAGTCTGTGGTTAAAACACTCTGAAGTGGCAGCGGTTTCAATCGATAGGACTCACTCAAAAGCTCATGCAATCAGTGACCTGGACAAAATACTGTCGACCCCTGAGATTCCAAAACAATAACAGTGAGGAAGGAAGCAAGCCGGTCTGCAGCGACCGAACGTGACATTGTTTCTTTGGAGCTTCCCCGCACGGCGCGGTTTTCTTGCCCGTGCCGTTGCACAAAGGTCTTCTGTTACCTGTATGTGGAAAGAGTTGGTCTAAAAGTTAATTGGTTGAGAATCATAATTGCCTGCAATTAAGTCGGACACATAATTAAGACTGTACAATGCATCAATTAAATTAAACAAGTTGACAAACAAGACATTGTGTGTTGCCACAGACGTGGACGATTGCCCTGCGTCACGTCCAATTATATCTGTTATTGTTTACCAAGTCTGTGCCAATTACAGCTTGGGATAACTCTATCTGTGCTTAGCTAAGTCTGTTCTGTATCCTGTTTCATAAGAGATATCCTTTTAGGCACAGCAGGGTTTGATTCATTATTTGCTTATTTCTCGAAAGTGAATAAATAAGCTCGCTGTTGGTTGTTATTCTGAACGCAAAAGCGCAGCAAAGCGAAATGCGTTGACATTACACGGGAAGTTGTTAAAGCCTTATCTGTGGAGATAGGGACCCCCACCCCCCCTCCTCCCATACAGAATTATTCATGATAGGCTACGCAAGCTTTCCTTCTTAAATGAGCCAAACGCTTCCTTTCTCATCTAGAGTTTAGACCAGCAGCCCTTGACAAAATAAATATGCTTGTGTTGTCATCTGGATTTTCTAAAGAGATTTTATGAAAGCATAAACATTGTATCCTTTAAAACTCCAGACCCATAAACGTTTTATGGCCCTTCGACAAGCATTAAACTCTTGCTAATTAATGCCTAATTAATTAGAGCGAAATGAAGTGATTCTGCTGTCATAGTTTTACACATCAAATCACACTTTGTGACTTTTTCCACTGTTACATACAGCTAACAGATATACAATTTGAAAGCTATTTTATGTTTTTGTTATTGTTTCAATGTAACATTTTCGCTTTTCTGCCACTGTGATATTAGGATATTATATTTGGATTTCCCCTGAAACTACGATGTTAAAAGGATTAGAACAAAGTTTTCAGGAAGGCAGTGATGTTTACAATCACAGCTGTCTGTAAACTCACAACAACTCAGAGATTGTTAGCAAGGTCGGCAACGTATCCGTGATTAGATCACCAGCAAAACTAGACAAGCGTAGTACTGTGGCCAGAAATCATACAGAACTAACTGTAAAATAGACACTACAGAAACTTGAGTGATATTTTGGTAAGGTTGTAAAAATGTCACTCTTGGGCAGTCAGGGAAGTGCAACCTTGTGTACGCCTCTCAAAACACAAGATGTTTTGTATGCTAGTGAGAATTGACTGAAATAACTGTAGCTTATACAGTGTTTTAGATGATATTATTATCAAGATGCCACAGTTTTGTTACTTTGAAGGGGAAAGTGCGACGTTTGCTATGGCCTCTCTAGTTTCTCCTGCTTTCTAGTAGAAAGAGCTAGTCATCAACTGTTAAATACTAATATTATAATATTATGGGGGAGGGGCTCTGTAAACTGTTGTGAGGTGCATGCCGGCCTTTGCACATGTGTATTAGCTGGAGCAATAAAAAAAAGGGTTTTTTTATGACTTTAGTCACCAATTTTACAGATATCTTTATACCTGTCCCATGTGAATAGGACTTGGTCATGTATGACTAAAAAAGTAGCCAGGAGGCATCGCAAATGTGGCAGAGTAGTGAGACTTCCCCTAAAGGGACTTTGTTTCAGTATAAGAATTGTTTGCGAGATTTGTGAAGTGAAAGTAAAGCATCTTTAAAATGAGTCAGTGAGATGGCAAAGGCAGTTTGTCAGCACACTTCATTGCTTCAGTTGAGTTAAATGGCAGTTTCAGACTGACATGAGGACAGTATGGTGACTCATCAATGGTTCCAGAGATCAAAAGAAGCATCCATCAGGATTTACAGCAGTGCTACAACATCGGCTTGGAAGAGAACAGCCTGTACAAAGCCTCAGCTCTGGATTCAAACCTTGCTGTTCCTTCTCTCAGCTGAAATCCAGGAGGCTTTTAAAGGCTGGAGACTTTTGGGTATCTGTTCTAACCCGCGTATGGTTACAGAATACCAGTTTTATAAGCTTAGCTCACCTGTTGTTTTTGTAATGAAAAGGTGAATGAAAATAAAGAGTAAAAGATTAGACAAAATAATAAATCGTATTGAATTAAAACTTTATGGGAAGATTTGTTGACAATTTCTTCACATTTTTGTTGATGGTAAAGCTATTAGCGTGTACTTAGCTCTGTTTTGATTACCTCGGAAATTGATTTGAGATGCATTTTAATTTATCACAGGCCGCTCGGTCGCGCCACGCAAAATATTTGGATTTGTCGGTCAGGACCATTTATCTTCGGCAACTGAGTTTGAAGTGAAATTTATTCGAGATCATAAATACGCTACGTTTCGACCTAGTGTATTTATGAGTTGATGTTTGTCTAAGGTTGGAATTGGTCTCTTGAGAGAAAAGTGAATGAGAATTAAGGTATTGAAACAGAAAGACTTCATGTATCACTACACGTAATTAATATCTTATCGCCAGGTAGCCGCCGCCTTCGGTTCTATCCGAGCCGCGTGGATTTTTGAGGAGCGGCCGCGCATGTGCGCGTGGCCTCGTAAGATGGAGTTAAAGGCTTGACTAATAATGCTCTAATCTGGAGTCATTTTCACACCGCATTTACAGAGCAGGGTGTCCTTAGGGGAGCTGAAGCTCTGTGAGACAGAAATGGCTTCCTACTGTGTTGAATGAAAGCTAGAACTAATAAGAAAAGAACATTGAGTGCTTCTATCAGTCTTCGGTTATCTCACCGCTTCCCTTTTACCTGACCTGCACTCTCTTGACCTTCCCCCAAAACGAAACGCGCTCAGTTTCGCGTGATTGACGTCTTCTGAATGATTTTGACCTCACGCAAACTCTGTGTACTCCTGTTCGGCTGAGGGAAAAAACTCTAAATGCGTTACGTAACTACTGTTCTGGTCAACGTTTCGGTCAATCGCCGCCCATGTTTGCGTTTGCGCATTACACAAGCCCACGACATAATCAATGGGCTGTTGGCCAAAAAAGGCCGTTGACAGTGCAGAAATGATGATGTCACCATGTCAAGTCGTTATAGGAGAAAAAAAACGGTGCTCTCGACAGCGTCTCTTTTTCTCCTCGCGACTGCCTAACAAGACCTCAGCCGCTATTCCCAGCAGGAAGACGCCACATAAAGAGAGGCTGGGATCAATAGAGCTGAGTGTTTAATATTCTTCACATAAATTATAGCACAGCCGTGGGACTGCGGACGCTCTTGTCTGAGTGCGCAGTGAGAGGGGATGCTGAAATCAATTAGAATTCAAGAACGTCCTCATGCTACTTTTTTGTGGTAACAGCGAGGGGGTGCCGTGTCAGGGTGCATCTCGCTGTTTAAAAAATGGTACGCGTGTGATGGTGGATAGAAAGGAAACAAGTTCTTTTTTGTTTACTCCCCTGGTGGTCATGTGACCCCGTATCTTTTCTTTGCTGTTTTAAATAAATAAATAGTTCAGCAGAAAATACTTATTGTTCCTCATGTTGGGCCTCATGTTTTCTCCCTGTGAAATACAATAGAGGAAATTAAAGTGTTTTACATAAACTTTTAACTGCCATTGTATGGAATAAAAATATTGGTTATTACTTTTCTTACAGAAATAGTCAACCATTGTGGTATTGACACCATATTTTGATTTAGAAGTTTATCTGTATTCATCTTTTAATCTGTAGAGTGTGGCTATACAGAGCTTTATGTCTCCTTTGTAGATCTTGACAATAAGTTGCAACTATGAACTTTGGTTGTATGGGAAAAGCGTGTATGTGCTCTGTATGTTTTGTGCTTGATAGAACATCTAACATCATACAGGTTGAAATCGACATGTGGGTGAATACATAATGTTCGTGTGAAGTATGCCTTTAATAGCTTTCTGGTTTCGTTTTCAGTGACGTTTTTTATTTTTACATACCCGGAAAATGTGTTATGGCGATAAAAGCGCTCTCCCTTTACCAATACGGCATAATATCCAATCGGCTCCGCCAAGAATTCCCGAATGCTTTCCCCCTTCAGTTTTGTTCTTCATGGCACGTCTCCAGCCTCTCTTATTTTTAATAAAACGCTCCTTCCCATGGGCACCGCTTTTCCTGCCAGTAGTCTTTATTTCGTACCGGCTTTTCAACCTGCCAAGCTGCAGGGAATTCAGCCCCTGGGAGTCTCCTGATCTCCACATGAGCGTCTCCGCTTGCACGTCGGTCCCCAGAGTTCCTCGTTGACATTCATCATGTCCTCTTTGCGAAATTAGTGTTTATTGTGTTACGTACAGAGACTGGGGAATTAATTTCACAGTAAACACGCTCTCATGGTATTAATGATGCAAAAATACATATCCGTTAGCGAGAAATGCGAAGCCCCTGGCGTTTGATTGGCGACTAGCGCAATTAAATAACTTGGAATGTGGTGTTTCAATTATCTGGAATGAAGGAAGGAAAAATTAAAATGGAAATCAGGAATTTTTCCTGCCTTATGACACAATGTTACAATAACGCATCATCGTCGTCCAAACAAGAAGGAATTAAGCTCATCACCTACTTTGTTTTGCCATTGGCCATTGGTAGATATAGCACCATGTGATTTACGCTACGGTCCAGTTTTTCTAAAGCTATACAATAGTTTTTTGCGATAAATCAGATACAATATGTGTTTAAGTTTGAAAGAATTTATTTACAATCTGGTTAAAACAGCAGTTTGATATTTTTGTATATTGCCATAATTATTTGCAAGGATCCCATTGTGATGACTTGCCCCGTATTTGCCCAGCTTGAAGCACGTTGTCACAAAAGACTAACTGTAGTACTTTCCCAGACAATAACTTCCAATAGACAATTGAAAATGTTCAATTGGTTTTTGTGGGTAAAACATAAAGGTATGTACTTGAAATTGGGAATGAAATCTACCCTGAAAAATATTAACCAGAGTAAGAAGTATGATAACTAGCCCTGATCTCCCCTATAGCTAAAAAGCTCCCATAAATATCTTGCTCTTTCCCTTAGGCTTGAATTATAATGAGAGGCTGACTTTTGTTTGAAGAGGTACAG
This sequence comes from Botia almorhae, assembly GCA_036877575.1. Taxonomy (NCBI): domain Eukaryota; kingdom Metazoa; phylum Chordata; class Actinopteri; order Cypriniformes; family Botiidae; genus Botia; species Botia almorhae. Next base: position 976 of record JAZGTJ010004180.1, on the reverse strand, counting down.
GAAAGCATGTTAAGGCTTTTAAAGCATCTCTCCCACCCTTATGATTGTTTTTGGGCTCTATTTACACTTTCTAATGGTTTCCTAGAGTAAGATGCTCAGGAATAGAATTAGTTTGAAGTGGCTGAAGGCTTCTGTTGAGCTAGAAACAATGAAAAATACGTTACATCAATGTTATATCAACAAATTGGTTACGTTAGGTTTGTTACATTACATAAACAGTGCATTAACGCGATATCAACATATTTTAGTTTGTCAGTGTGGATAATACTTTTTCCATTTGAAAGTAGAACTACAAGGTTAAAAAGAAGCAAAGGTTCACAGTTTGTATCTGTTAAATTCATCTGTGTGCACCGTTGACCAATATCAGTGACCTTTCATTGACGCTGAACGAATGTATTTTTGCACTTTACGATGAAGAGACAACGATACATTCATCTGAGCTCATCTGTGTCAAGGACTGTAATTAGTAACAGAATAGTCTTACGGATCAGAATAAGAATGCGGCTAAATTAGATTCATTCATCGAATGGGTTTTGTTGATGAAAATTATTTCTATTTGAAGCACGTCGACTGCCGCTTAGAAATGCTAGATGTCAAAGAGATAAAAGGAAATATGAATTAGAAAATAAATTATTTATATAATATTACGTAAGACTAAGACCGTATAATTCACAGACTTTATGAGTTCAGAAAAAGTTTAAGACAAAAGCAGTTATGCATGGTGACACTAGTGCAGTAAGTACAGTAAGCAAAATGTGTGAAAACTAAACCACAGGTTAATAATCCACACAAAGCATGAGCTCTGTTCTCTAAAGTGACGGCTGTGTCTCTTTAAGGCTCGCGATTTATGAAAAGGCTTGTTTTAGGCTATTAACAGTGCTGGGGGCATGGCATTTGGGGACCTCTGCAAATTACTAAATATGTTTCTCCCACAGCGCAAAGAAATAAATTCTCCTTAATAGCCTCAGAGTAAACA
>JAZGTJ010004179.1:11460-31968 GCA_036877575.1 Botia almorhae | reverse complement strand
ACATTATCTCTGTGATCTACATTATGTGTATCAACTAGCTGGGTTCTGGTTCAGAGTCATTATTCTTGCCCCTAAGCTTGTTGCCAGGATACAGGGAGAGAAACAAATTGGTCGTATGGTTGCTATGTCGACACTCAACTATGCTCGTCTGTTCTCGAATTATAACAGGACAACAATTTCTTAACTACAGCCGTTAGAAAGTAACCTCAGACAGACTGTGGTTAGATATGTAACACATCTCCGTAAGTCTCTTATTTAAACAGAAACATGTAAATCTCTGATGTCACTGATTTAAACCAGAGCTGTGCCAGCAGCAGTTTGATATCCCTGCTGAAGTCAGTGCATTCACACAGACCGGATGCTTGTCACATCAATAGATGAGGATGCTGGTTGTCGGTTTTGTGCTGTTTCTTTAGTTATGGCTGCCAAGATTCAGTTAAGCCTGTAAGATGAGCAGCTGCAGTAAAGCTACAGAAGACTGATAGTGGACCATAAACCACGCGACTGAAGCCAGATGGACATTTACTGTCCAGCTCTCATACAAATGAATTGCGGGAACTTGGAGTGCTAAAGCTTAGTAAAGTATATTATGCTCATGTTTTTATTTGTATTTTTTTGCTGTCATTTTTTAAATGTTTTTCTTTAATACATTTTTTGCTTGCACTATTAATTATAACTGTTAAATAACAAGGAATAATAGAACAACATTGTAATATTAAATTTAATTGCCGTTCAGTTGCATGCACATATATTGACTTTTACAGTGGCTTTGTTTTTTTTAACATGGCAGTTTCTTTGGTACTGTAGTTTGATATTTGGTAATTTATTAACAGTGACTTTGACTGTGTCTTATCCAATCAGAATTGAGAGTCAGAGCTCATCCAATCAGAGTTGAGAGTTAAACTACCTGTTATAAAATACCAATTTTAAGTTTAAAATCTTCAAAGAGTGACTTGGTTACATCACCAAATTATTCTTCATTTTCCATTTCGTGGCTTTCTCATTTTTGCATCACACTGTTTCTCCAACTGCCCACTGGTGGTGTTGTGAGATGAGTGTGCAGTGTGCGAGAGTGATCTGTCAGTGCACTGTGGCCATTAACACTCTGCTGCGCTCCAGCTTGTGGCCTTGAGGAATCTTTGTTCTTTGCCTCTGCCTGTTCTGCACCACCCCACTCACCAACACACACACAGCTCTACACCAGCTGTGCACACAGCAGGGCCTGATCTCCCAGGACGACCACTCAAAGAGAGTTCCCTTGAGGAACTTCCCTCCTTGGGGAACATTCTCAGAATGTTGTGTGATGTTCTTTAAAAGTTTTTTTAACATTCTTGCTGTAACGTTGGTAGAACATTTTTAACATTATATATCATATCAAAAACGTTTAAAAAACAGTACAGACTAAAAAACAAAACAATAACAATAAAACAATGTCTAAAACCTTGACATTTTGAGCATTCCTAGAACTTTTCAAATAACGTTTTTAATCACTTAATGGAAGCGTTAGGGTAACGTTAGCTGGGCATGCACAGAGGGGTTGATTGAATATTTCCCCTTCCTCTCTCATTCCTCACCCATCACAGGAAGGTTATCCTGACGCACTGCTGGCTATATTTAGCCTGGAGAAACAGTATTGGTTTCACACAGCTTTCACTGTCTCATGAATGGGCGTTCGTACCACCCTGTCAGATCGGGTGCATGTGTTTATGTGCGTGTGGGTGAACTAACATTTAATGGAGTGTAACTGAGTTTATTGGAACCAGTTCAATAAGTCTTGGCTCAGAGTCCTCATAAAGCATTTTATGTTTTTAGCACAAACATCTTTTTTAGTTTATACTGTAGATTCGATCAAATGTTTTGTTTGCTACAACAGCACCAGCCTCAGAGTTTTGCTTCCAAACTAAATTCTGCCAGACAGTCTGCAAAATGGTTCCAACAAATCATTGTAAAATGATTCCTGGATTTTAACTTAGTCACAATCCTAGCTAACAATTTTAGGTTGTAAGAACCTTTCCGTAACATTTCCATGTAATAAAAACATTACACATGTTATTTACAATGTTCAGGGAACGTTCAAAGCGTCCAGTTTTTAGACTTCTTATTTTAGACATTGCTTGGTTATAAGAACATTATTCAAACCTTTTTTAATTCTGTAATATTTTTTAAATGTTACACTAACAATTTAAAAACAACAATTTTCGATATGTATGATATATAAAAAATCCTACTAAAAGCGTTCTACTAATATTACTATAAGATCATTTCTTATAACTTTTAGAGAACTTTAAAGAACTTCTAGCCAACGTTCTAAGTATGTTCCGATTTAGCTGGGAGGTACCCGTTCCAAAGAACAAAATGTAAACAAGGAGTGAAGAAAACTGCTGTGAAAACTGTGTTGTCTATTTTTTATGCAACTCATAAATTTAAGCTAAGTCGCTTTTGGCTGTGCCGAGGGCAGGCATGTGCTTCCCTTGCCCACTCAATGGATTTACACAGTGACCTTTGACTGCCAGCGGTCAGCTTTGACTTTCAAATCTCAAGCTGTGCTGCATGTGGCACGTGTGCATTCTGATGGAGTCTGTTGTTCCTCTCATGCTCTGTGCTGATGTGCACAGACGTCATATTATGTCGCTGTTGTTTTGCCGGCCACTGATGCCTATTCTTGTAAGTTGTGTCTTAGTCACTTCTTTGTTCTTTTCCAGCCACAGCTCTTGACAAAATGTTTGTCCTTTGTCAATAAAGTCTGAGGTCTACAGAAGTCTACAGTTCTATCACGAGCAGATTTGTCTTTTTGTGACGTCCTTTGAACCATAATTAGGATGTTCACATTCCTCCAGGTCTTTGTGTTAACTTCCAGCTATAGAAACGCGTGGACATTCCTGGCTTGTCAAATTTTGGTAGTCAACATGAAATGGACTCTGTTTACTTCCTTCATCCATATGCACGGTTTTATTGTGCGTGGTTTTTCAGTGCATATTAATCCAAAAGGAAATAAAACGTTTCCTGTGTACTCTTTTATTGAAATGTAATCTTGCTCCTTTTTGCTCTGAAACATATTTTCTGTTAATCTTTTCTGACGTCACAGAGGCAGAAAGCCTATTGGTTAATGCCTTTCTGGAAAAACCGTCAACAGTTAACACACTAATTTAATGCTTTTAGGGATAATTCGACCCAAACTCTTTTTCAAACAGTGCTTCAAGATGCTGAAAATACACCCAGTCCTAGTTCCAGTCAAACACGCCATTTTGTTATAATCCAAGCAATGTTTTTTAGATTGATCATCCTGTTTTACTTAGAATTTTATTTTCACAGTGTGAAAATAAATGAATTTGTTAAGGAAAAAACTAACTGGACTAAGAAAACTTTTTAGTTTTTTACTCTGAAATCTGTATTTTAAAAGTGAATGTGGATCTCTGGTCAAGTGGTATTGACTGATCTCTCTCTCTCTCTCTCTCTCTCTCCTGTCTTTAGGGGTGATCATAGTACCCAGTGCAGGTGTGGGAATTTTCCTGGGCGGCTACATCATAAAGAAACTAAAGCTTGGAGCTCGTGAATCCGCCAAGCTGGCCATGATCTGCAGCGGCGTGTCTTTGCTGTGCTTCTCTACTCTCTTCATCGTGGGCTGTGAAAGCATAAACCTGGGCGGCATCAATATCCCTTATACCACAGGGTGAGTAAATTATCCCTTTAAACCTTTTAGTATTTACTCTGAAGTCCGTAACAGGGATATGGGTTTTCCTGTTGTATGTGTTGTGGTTTCAACTATAGCAGGTTTGTATGAAACACTGAACTCCATGTAGGAAGCTCATTTTTCAGCAGGTGGCGGTGATGTGTTTTGCGTCATGCCCATATGTATGTCTACACATGGTCCAAAAAATGACTGTTTATGATAACTTCGTAACCCCCAAAATGGCCAGCCTATTTGCCCTTGTAGCTCTGAGGCTCATTTCTCCTGTATTCCATACAAAGCAGTCATTCAGAGGTTTGCATGGCTCTGACCAGCGAGACAGTTTGTTTGTGGAATATATTGCACAGAAGTGTAAGACCTTTTGAACAGATCAAGTTGACCTCCAAGACAAAGATGTGGCATCATGAAGTTTGTGCTCAGAGAAAACACTTACATTCCACAGCCATGCGAACGGTTTACTAATGTTACTGTTGTCAGGCATTTCTAGAAGAAAAATGCATAGACAGATCTATGAGAAATCAACACTGGTATTATTTTAATTTCTGAAGGAGATTCACCTAGACACACACATGCAGAAACTCTTAAACAGCTAACAGGGAATGTTCTCAGAACGTTGACTAATGTTATCTAAAAGTTCTATCAAGGTTATCCGTCACGTTAGTAGAATGTTTTTTAAATGTTTGTAATGTTTTTATGTATCAATTTTGTTACGTAATAGAAATGTTAGGGAAATATTTTTTAACCTAAAATTGTTAGCTGGGTATTTACTCATATTTATTAACCACAGGTATTTCAGCCACTGCTCTGAATGACCTTGGAAAGAAAACTGCAGTGATTTGTTGAAGCTTAAAGAAGATTTACCTAAAAATAGCGTGACCATTCCAAACCCCTATGAATATACTAGCTACTCTTCTCAATATAATGAAAGTGAATGGGGACCGGGGCTGTTAAGCTCTTCCATATTACAAAACAGCACCATAGAAAACAGCGGGCAGTACATTCTTCTACATTTGCGCTTTTATGTTCCCTGTAAAAAAAAAGTCAGGTTTGGAACAACACGAGAGTGAGTAAACACATCAGTTTTTTTGGGTGTACTGTTTCTTTAAGTAGTCCGCTTTAATCAGTTTCATCACAAGTATGTGAACTGGCGATTATAGTGTGTGCTGTTATAACAGGGAGGTCTGTCTCAGTCTCTTTAAAGGAGCCACAGAGAGGAGCGAAAGTTCCGACCCCTGCTGTTTCCGTCTATTTTGCCGGCTGTGTTATGCCATGATTTATCTCCTCTTTTTGCTGTACATCTGTAAGGATAATGCAAAGTCAACCAGAGGCATTGCAGATTGCTGTGTGTTTAATGTGGGAGAGAGTTTGTTTATATTGGACCGGGGTTCCCACAACATTAAAATAACAGTTTGTTCAGTAGGGTTAGCTCTCTCTCTCTATTTCTCCCTTTCTTTTTCTGTCTCTTTCCTCTTTCATTTATCTTTCTCATTTTCTGAGGTGAGATTAGATGAGAGTTTGAGATGAATCGTGCCTATGAAAGTCATTCAGTTGGCACGACTACAAAGAAAGAGATCTTAGTATACTGTATTACTACAGTATTATTGTTATATTATATATATTACTGTATTATTCATACATACAGTGGAATCAATTTTACATTGTATTTCACAGTTATTAACAATTTTACAAATTTGAAATAATATGAAATATTTCTTTTCTGTCATAATGTTTCTTTTCCTTTTCGGTGACATAAAACCTTATTTAATCACCACATAAATATTGATCCAGATCTCCAGATGGTCTCAAAGTGGTGTCAGTTGTTTGGGAACCCAGTACACTTGCATTTCTTCATTACATTTCTGCATTTGGCAGACACTTTTATCCAAAGCCACTTACAGTGCATTCAAGGTATACAGTTTATCAGTACACGTCTTCTCGAACCCACAACCTTTGCGCTACTAATGCAATGCTTTTTCAATTGAGCTACAGGAACACATTCTTCACCCGTGCAAATAGTGCAACAGCCTAAACGAACACCATTGGCTGACAGCCTCCTTCAGCTTCTCTGATTGGCTAAGATGCCCGGGCAGCTTTAAAGTAATGCATTTCTGTCTTCCTGTGTCTGTGGTTTGCTCAGGCCGACCCTCACGCTGACCCACAGGAACTTGACGGGCGGCTGTAACGTGAACTGTGGCTGTCGGATCAACGAGTACGCGCCTGTTTGTGGCTCTGATGGAATTACATATTTCAACCCCTGTCTGGCCGGATGCAGCACGGTCGGCAATGACAGCACTGGGGTGAGACCGGACGTCTGTCTGGATATATATTTAATTCATAATCACAAATCACTGCAGAACAAAACACAGTGATATTAAATCATTAATAATCATCTCATAAAAGTTTTAAGAGACATTCTGTCATGGTGTTTTTAATGTGATTACTTGGGAATATTTCCTATTAGGCCTCATAATAAGTGTTAAAACTCGAGGTTAATTCCATCTTTCATTCCATAAATTCCCACTCTTTTTTAAAGGTTTGTGGCTGCTTTAGACAATCCTTATTATTGTTTTGTATATTTTCTCTTTTTTGTAAGAAACATTCTGAATAAGATTTAATAGTTACACTAATGGTTTTCGGTTCTTTGTATGTGTTGAGTGTCCTGCTGATGTTTTTTTTTATTTGTTCTGTGCAGATCAGAAACTACACAGACTGTGCATGTGTGCAGAGCAGGCAGGTTATAACTCCGCCCACCAGCGGCCAAGGCAACCAGCTGCAGTTGGTCATCGTGAAAACCTACCTGAACGAAAACGGATTTGCCGTGTCGGGGAAATGTGACCGCACCTGCAACACGCTCATCCCCTTCCTCATCTTCCTCTTCATCGTCACACTCATCACAGCTTGCGCGCAGCCCTCTGCCATAATTGTCACTCTCAGGTAACACACACAAACTAACATGTCAGATCCATAAATTACAATTTTGAAGCCGCAACAGTAATATTTTATTTCTTATTATACTTGCATTGGAGGCTGTATATAATGTTATCCACATAAGAGCTTTTGAATCTAGATGTATGCATATGCATATATTAATAGATTATTTTGTAATCTAGTTGTACTTTCTTTTGTAGGTCCGTAGAAGAGCAAGAAAGACCATTTGCTTTAGGAATGCAGTTTGTGCTGCTAAGAACTCTGGGTAAGTCATAAATGCCGGAAACGTTCACTCTTGGAATGCTGAGATCCGTTTTATCCAGACTCGGAGGTGCTGTTGATCCAAGTGTTGCCATTGACACCACAGGAAGTTTGTTTTTCCGAAACAAACTCAGTGCTGGAGATGACTGAATATTTTGTAACTTGAAAGAAAAACTGTCTTCAGCCACTTTATCACAGACCTTTTTTAATAGCACTCCCTAGTGTTCATAATAGTTCATTACACCCCTAATATGCAATCCTCAAATTTTCAGCATCCCCGTAATGGGTTTATCATTAGACATACTTCAGTTTTTATCAATAGACAGTATTTTAAATTTCAAATGATTAAATATGAATATAAATTACTATTTAATGTTAATTTTACATCTATACGCCAGAGTTATGCAGGATTAACATGGTAGTTAAATGTGCGTAGCATGCCAAAAACAAAACCCCAGCTAAATCATTGAAAAGAAAATGGAGACCATTAAATTCATTTTTATACATATCTCCATATTAAAATGTCCTAATACCCATAATAAATTTTAGGCAGTGAAAATGAAGGAATGAAAACTGTAGGAATAAACCTTATGGCTGGAAGGAGCCGTAAAGTCAAATCACAGAAAATCAATAAACGTAATGTTTTGAAGTTTCTGTTGCTGGCACCATAATTCTTTTCTCTTCTGTTTGTCTGCAGCCTATATTCCCACACCCATTTACTTTGGGGCCGTGATTGACACCACCTGTATGCTCTGGCAGCAAGACTGTGGCGTTCATGGCTCATGCTGGGAGTATGATGTCACTTCCTTCCGCTTCGTCTACTTCGGCCTGGCAGCCAGCCTTAAGTTTGTGGGCTTCGTCTTCATCTTCCTCACCTGGTACTCCATTAAATACAAAGAAGATCGCTTGGAGCGCTGGCAGCAGCATTTGCCCCCGCTGGGCACCGTTAGTGAACTCATCTGTCATGCAGGAGGTCAAAAAAGCCATGCTCGCACCCGCTCCTGCCCTGTCTTCTTGCCCCGCCCTGAGCCCCCGGACCAGCCCCCTCTGAACCGCGGACACTGCAGCCAGAGCTGCCCGGGGAACACGCTCAAAGCAATAACCCCACCCACCCGCTCCCTGCAGGAAATGCACTGTCGCATTTGAGGGCACGTCCTGATTCTTCACTCCATCTATCTCCATGTGCCTTCCTGTCAGGTGTAATGACAAGACAGGACTGACCTCCACCTATTTCTCTGCTCGTCCCCCGCGTAGCTTTAGGGCTCCGCTGCGCTAAAGCAGGGAATCGTCTCTCTGTGACGTCAACAGAACAACTCTCAGCAAACACGCGTCTTGTAAAAAACACATCAAGTACGTGCTGCAGAGGCATATGGGAGACATTTAATGGTGCTAAATTGGGGAATGATGGAGGATGTTATTTTCTGTGTTCCACCTTGATGATCATGTCAAAGATGCTCCATGAAGCACAAGTGGAAATCAGAACTATGCAAAGCTGTGCGATGTTACAGCCTCCAGGATTTTTCTTTCTGTCGTATTATCTTAATTCAAAACAGTATTTCCAGCAGCGAGACTGCTCTCTCTGAATAATGCTGCAAGATCTGTAAAGCGTTAAGCTATTTAGATCAACACTGGTGTTAAACTCGCTTCTGGCTAGTTTGGAGGTACTAACATTGTGGACGTTCAAGGAGCTGGGCTGGAACATCTGACTGCCTCTAGGCTGATCACATAGTGCTCACAAGTGCCTCAAACTGCCCTGTGAACAGTGAGGCCTGCTGGCTAACAGAGCACTCAGTGGAACTGCATTCGGAGACAGAACGAACCTCATATTCATTATCTTCATAATAACTTTGTCTGCAACGTGGTTATCGTTGTCAAAGTAAACTTCAGTGTTTGACTTGCTTCTATGAGTTTTGTAATTCAGAGCAACTGACAAAAGATGTTATGATGCGTACGTAGAATAAAATGGAGGTCCATTTTAGCTGCCTGTAGTGTGGTGGTCTAACATCAGGTAAACAGGTTCTTTGAAATTGTTTAAACATTGACAGCAAAGACAAAAACTGATTTTTTTCTTGACTCAAATCTTTTTTATAGCGTGAGCAGCAAAAAACATAAATCAGAGTTTACAAATCCAAATGTGCGCCACATTTGGTACATTTGGTTTGAAATCCAGTTTAAAATCAGATCTTTCGGGTCTCAGTGTGACCAATCAGATCACATTTAACTTATTTGTCAATCACGTAAAGCAGGTATGAAATGTTATAACTTTCTATGTTATAGAAAGTTGCCATTGTGTTTATAATGATATTACTATAGCAACTGATGTACATACAACAATAGTCACTACGCTTTTTGAAATGCAAAATGACGGTGTTCTGAGGAGGGGATTTGTATCAGAAACTAGATCGGATTTGTGCAGCGTGAACAAAGCTTTCGGGGCTGGTCAGGGTTCAATCGACCCCTCATGCTGCTGTTGGCATCTGTTGTGTAAGTGTTGCGTACCTGAGCATGTGTGTGCACTTACTACAGCTTTGGTTCAGGATGTAATGATGTATATCGGCTGATGTAATAATGGGCAACAGCATGTGCTTTGGCTATAGCCAAATCCACAAGCATATTCTTATGCTATAACTATATTATAAATTTAAACCTGTTCCTAATATGCAATCCTCAAATTTTCAGCATCCCCGTAGTGGGTTTATTATTAGGCATACTTCAGTTTAACAGACAGTATTTTAAATTTCAAATGATTAAATATGAATATAAATGACTCCTGTCCATCAGCTATTTAATGATAATTTTACATCTATACGCCAGAGTTATGCAGGATTAACATAGTAGTTAAATGTGCTTCGCATGCCAAAAACAAAACCCAGCTGAATCATTGGAAAGAAAATGCAGACCATTGAATTCATTTTTATACATATCTCCATATTAAAATAATTTAGCAAACTATATAGTTATACGTTCAGAACCTCATTAAGACTTTTAAAATTCCTCTAAAATTTGTTTACCATTTTTTCATGAAATAAATGTATTTAAAATGCGGATTCCAGTATTATAATGTGAAATTTGTGGATATGCAAGACATGAGCTCTGTGTCAGATATTATTTGAATTTGAAAATTTGTAAAAAGTCTACGATGGTGAAATTCTCTTGCTCGACTATACACTCGAGAGATAATCTTATTAATATATAAATACTATTAATAGAAGAAACTCAAAAGCAAATCAAATGAAATATTATACTGCCTTACAAAGGCAGCACGCAGCAGCTACACAACCCCTAAAAATTACAATCACAAAAACTGTAATTGCTGGATCAGTGTATTAAAGATCTGTTCATTAACAGATGTAATCAGAAATTCCTCATCTGTCACACATAAATCTGTTGAATGAGCTGCGCATGTTAAGCTAAATAAATGTTTTGGGGACGCTGCTGATTTTACAGTGTAAAAGGTAACAGTTTGTCTTTAGTGCAATCAGTTGGCGCTTATGGCATCAAGAGTGACACACAAGATGACCTGGACCGTGATCTAGACATTTAATTCTGTCTTGGTTCTTCAATATTTTATTGACCTGTATTTATGAAAATAAAAAAATTTAGCAGTTTAAGAATGTTTGTGAATGGTTTTCTTTATTTCAACCTTGTGTTGAAATGCGTTAAAATTTCTTGAGATGCTAATGTTTACATTTTTTTTAGCATTTATATGTATAATGTATAATTTAGTCAATAATATGGCTCTTGCGTACAATTTTAAAGCGTGCACGGTGAAACAAAACATTTGACACAAATTACCAACTAACGCTTAACAACTAATTTTAAATTAAACCAGACACACACAAACACACAAAAGAACAAGTCAAACAATGACGGATTTAAGAAAAAGCTGGACTTTTATTTTGAAGGGACAAACTACTGTCAATTGACTTGAATGAAATGAACAGCTTTTGAACTGTTAAGCGTGAAAATATATAATATAAAAGAACTGCTTGGTTTTTGTCTTCAGTTTCATTTAAGCAGAAAATATATACAACAAAAGGCAAAAATAAGAAACACTTCGAAAAGCATCAGAGATCAAAACAAACACCAAACATGAGTAATAAATATCACCATTTCCATTGTGATGAAGTGATACATTTTTACAAGAGAATAAGCTGGACTTAAACGAATGAAGCCACGCCCATCTGACCATAGAAATGAAATTCAAAAAATGCACACAAAGGCAAAAAAAGCGAATGCATTTCTGATGTGCATTTTTGCTCTCTAAACATATGCAGTATGGAGATGAATGTATAAACAGATCTTGCATGCAGATGCTCCTATCAGTTCAAATAAGGCAGATCCAACAGCTTAGGTCTGGGTGGTCAGATATGTACATTGATTCGGTTTATTCCAGCTCATTCAGAAACGCACAAACCATAACTGTCTCCATTCTGAAGTTCTGAACCTTATGTGGGCAACACATGCATTTTCTTTGCATAATATGATACAGGTTGCATAATATATGCAGGTTTATCCACGTTTTTGAAACTACTAATTCATACCCACAATTCATGGCATCAGATTTGTTTGCCCATCCATTCGTAGTACACTAGCTCGGCTAATTTATTTATGTAGTTACATTATACAGGCTTTAGAAAAAAAGACTTCTGTGCCTGTGTTGTCACTATGCAAATACCTGCTTCATGCCTGGCTGGAATAACCAGCTCGGGCATAGATTTAGCTCTGTTAATATATTACAAATGTTTCCATATTTGACGAACATCGTGGATTTCATAATAAAATAATTTGTCAATAATACAGATTAGAATTCTCTCAAATCTAAATAGTTACAAAATGTTAATTCTCTATATTGCAGGTTAACACACCCACAATTCTGTTTTAATCCATATACAGACAGGTTATACAGAATCAGATATAAAAGAATTTTGTTCATTTTGTTCAACAGGAAACTACGGCTCCTTGTGTTAACAGGCACAAAGAGTAAACCTTTTTCCTTTTTTTTTAAACACACCATTTGCTTTTATTGCCCAAACGATGAATAAAGTAAGTGTCACTGAAATGCTAACCGTGAAATAATTTAACCAAAGTGTTACTTCATAGTAATAAAATAGATTATTAAATACTTTGCTGTTGGTGCCTCTTTTCCGCAGCTACAAACGCTACGAATCATTATGGGACGTAAAGATGTATTTCCCACAGGTTACTGTATTTGGGGTTGCAAATGTGAACAGAGATCCCAAAAATGTTTTTAAAAAAAGCTGCATTATTTCCACTTCTCCAGAGCACAGTGTGGCTCAGATATATTCGTCTGGCAGTCAAAAAAACCCCGAAAATAAATAACTCCGTAAGAATAAATAAAAGCAAATAGAAATAATGGTCAATAGATATCACAGTTATATTATGCTTTTGCAAAATGAATACAAATGAACCAAGATATCTGTGGTGTGTATAATAAGTTAAAGAAAAACGCTCACTTTCTTTCACCACGTGCTGATGATTAAATGCCAAAAATCGTATGAAAATAATCTTAAAGTCACAGACAACAGGGCGAACTGAGACCGAGCCATTCGTCGCCCGATTGGTCCGTTTATTTCACAGATAAAGTGCTGACCGAGGAGCCTCTGGGGGATTCGTGTACCATAAAAAAATCCCAAGGAGCCATTTGTAGAACAGGAGTTTACTCTAGCTTTGCAATAAAGTACAGACCATCATATATCTCAAGTCCAAACGCAACAGAGACAGAAGCCCCCAAAGGGGGACGTTGAAATGCTGTTTGTTTAGGTGGAAATTCTCAGAAAAAGCCTAATAAGTTCCATAACAGCGATGGTCAAAATGCATTGCTTCCAAAAGCTAGAAAAAGTCCCTGAGATACATAATCAGCATTATATCAAGACTCCCATCTGTGCCACTTTTGAATTCATATAAATAACCTCAGCAATAACAACATTAACAGTAATAATAATGATAAATGATGATGATGATAATACCACCAATGCGGGTGAGAGATTCTTCACCTTCTTGGCCATATGTACAAATATTCAAAAGATCAGCTGGCCAGACTTGAACTGAAATGTTAGCTGCCACTAGCATGGCAATACAAATAACGATAATAAAGACGGTTATAATAACTTAATGCTTCGCTAACATCTTAAAGGCAGAAAATGCAAATACTAATAGCGTTGTACGGAGGGCTGTTTTAGATCTCCATTTATAAAGTAAAAGAAAAAATATTCATTTACAATCACCTCATTCTTCTATACAGTGATTATACATGAGCTACATCCCCATTAGACCTTCACAGACTCCATCACTGACAGCTTCATCGCGTCCTCTAGCATCTGATTGTCCGTGAAGGTGGAGGGAGGTTCCGGGATAGAATCTGACAAGCCAATCAGGGACTCCAGGAAACAGGTGCCCGAGTCGGCAGCTTGCGGAAGGCTGGGGTAACTAGGCAACTGGAACTGAAAGAAGTTGTCCACGTGCTCGTACTCCTTCAGGGAGTTGTACAGCGAGCTTGATGCCAGACAGGGAAACCCATCGAAGAACTCCAGATCGGACTCTGAGGAGAGGCTTAGGTCCATGTAGCTGGCTGAATGGTCTATGGAGGGGGAGGGAGTGTGCGGTACAAAGCCGCTGTGGAACAGAGCGTTGCCTTGATTAGCGTTCTCGTCTAAGAGATCGGACATGGCTGTACAACTGTTGTTGATGCTCGCGTCTGTTTGCGACGTGCTAAGCTTGTTGTTGTTGGTGTTGGAAATGTCCGTTGTGCTAAAGATCCCGTAGCCCACAGATACCGACTCGTTTTTTTGCTGCTGGTTATTGTCGATATGTTCGGCCTGTCCGTCCCTAGCAGAACAATCCTCATTGTCCGTATCGCTAAAGCTTAGAATTCTCGTTAGTCCGTTTTCATCCACATCTAGCGGCGACTGCTCACTCCGAGAGTTCTCGACTACTTCAGAGTCCTCGCTCTGGCCCGATGAACTTGACGAATCCGTCATGTCACTGCTACAGCTGTTCTCACCTGCAGCCACCAGCTCTGTGCTGAAGTGGAAGGCGGGCCTCTCGGGCGTGGCGCTTCCCTCCGCTGGAGGGAGGGGGGAAGTGCAGTCTGGTTGAACCTCAGGGGCCTCGTTTGCGTGCTCCTCCAGGCGTTTCTCCAGCTCTAGCTTCATGATGGTGTGGATGTAGTGCGTCTGAACTCGGCTGGAGTTGAACTCGATGCGGCCCTCCGTGTTCCCACACCCGTCTTTAGTACAGCCACASGGGAARGATGAGTGGTCCATCTGTGAACCCAATAATCACATGACATTAGTGTATTCGGTAAGCGACACCTGTAAATATTACACGTCTATTGGGACCGAAGCTCTCACCTGACATTTGATCCCAGCCAGACTACAGCTGCATGTTTCTGGCTCGCAGAAGCCCTGGCAGTCACAGCCGCAGTCTTCTCTGGATATGCGCAGCTCGTGCAGTTGACGCTTCTCCTCTCTGTCAATCTTCTTCACGCCCGCTGCCTTGAGTATAGTGTGCCGCCTCTTTGAGGGGTAGGGATGCAGGAAGGATCCATCCTCCAGGTTCACGCCACTGAGGTCGATTTCATCCTCAGGGATGTCATCCACAGTCAACCTCTCAGCCTCCTCTGATTCCTGGGTACCATTTTTAGTAAGCTGCCGAGGATATTTGCATAGTTAGCGTTTGATCATAAATCTAATCGATACAGCTTGTTTGAACATCATTTCTGTTACACTGGAGTACAAAACTGTGGAAGTTTGAGTCCAGATTGTCTCAATTTAAAATTGGAAATAAGTTTTGGATTTTGAAAAAAAGTTAAATTAAATACAAGACATTACAATACCACAAAATGTACAAAACTTTCCACTCAAACAGTCTTGCTTATATTATTATTGTTAATCATTTTTTTATGAGAAAACAGAAATTATTTTATTTGTATTTATTAATTATTTTATTTATATTAATTATTTTCTGAGACTTTTGGCTTTAAGAGTAAGAAGAAATTATTTAGTAAAAATATGACTCAATACCTTCAGCTTGAGAGCTTCCAGTTTCTCCTCCTTCATTCTGTTCTTGAGCTTCTCTCGCCGTAGGTGGCGCTGTTCTACTGCAAACTCAGCCAGCGTGTAGCATCGCTGGGCGCTGTGCCTCGGCATCATTCCGAGGGTGCAGCCTCCGCGGCTGGGCACGCTGGTGAAGCCCTGGCAGCGCTGGAAGAAGAAAACCGTCACCTGGTCGAACTGCACGTTTCCTCGCCGCGACCGCTTGGCTTTCTTTAGAATGGACGTGGCTGTAAAAGAAGATCAATATTAGACGCTGATTGACTTCAATACACTAAAAGAAAACATGAAAGTTGTAATTCATAACTTTTGCCTCTCTACCGCCATCTCTGTTTAAAACATAAAATTGCAGGTTATTTTTACGCACCTGTCTGTATGTACACTAAAGTCAAACTGACATTTAAAAAAAATGAATTAAAAAACTATAAATTATTATTATAAACTTACAAGTAAATCATGGTAAGGAAAGGAGAGTTTTGAACACTGATCTGTATTTGCTTAGTAAGTGATTTTTGATCATTTTAACCAAAAACAGTAACAGATTGCAGCTTTAAATAGAAAACGGTGGGCAAGCACGTTCGTGGAAATTTATGCTTATAATTTTAGAATGGAAAGTAAAAAGGCACATGTCTGAGTGTGAGGTAAGAGAGAGAGGGGGGAAAGAGAGAGAGACTGACTCTTTTCCTAGCATCTCATTGGGGAGTATTTGAGTAGGAAGTGTGCCAGGCCTAATGGGAAGACTTGGAGTGAGCGAGTCTCTTGTGTAAACATCAGGATCACACAAACGTTGTAGTTGCTCTAAACCACCACTAGGTGGCAGAACACGCATTGCAAACCACACGAAAAATGAGCCCTAACGAAAACGTGTGCACTGTCACAGTACATCAGGAAATCCAAACACAAGTACATTATTTCAACCAACATCAAATCAATCAATCAACATCAGAACAGTTGTGAAAACAGTCCAGCTAATAGTTTTCTCTTGGATCCATTGTAAAGACGACAACATTCCTTATGTCTGACAAACAATCCACTTAGGAATTTCCCCTTGGCTCTGAAGTGTGCAGAGGAAGTACAGCCTCCAAAAATCACAACTCGGCAGCTAAATAATCTGGAAGCTTTGCCTTGAGTGTCCTTACAACTCCCAGAAACCTCAGAGTTGCTTTTTATAAAACACCCCATCTTTATACAAGACAGGCCATCTGTAAGATCCCATCACCCCTGCAAATAGCACCTACAGCCAGCCAAAATGTACAGCCACAGTTCAGTCCTATGTCATCGGTCACAGTCTCACTGTTTAAAGGGGATTTTTGTGTCTACACAGGCTACAAGAAAGCCATATGGAGAAACCACATGTGGAAACAAGAAGTTTGTCTGTTTTCTTTGTAAATTCCATTTTTTCTTCACAGGAATACTTCATGTTGAATTGTTAACCTCTGTGCGAGCATTTTTCCCTCAGGGCCGCCAGCTCACCGATTGTTATCCAAGGGGATGGATCCCACTGTCCCCACAGCTGGTTTACATTAGACTTGCAATCTGGTGGTAAAATAACCACTAACATTTTTCCTATTTATCAAAAGCTTGTGCAAATGTTTCACTCGTTTAACGGGACATTTGGAAGAGAGAGAATGAAAGAATGGACAGCCAAACCCAAAATATATCATTAAATTTGTACACCTAAGTGAGTGAGCTTTTGTGCAAAAATTCACCTCACAAACACAATTGCAATGATGATCTTAATAAACCGTTATATCTCAGTTATGAAATAACAAGTCAGTCAAAAACTGACTGGTTTGGGTAGATGCCAAATTTACAATATCTAGCAGCCTTAGCGGCGCAAAAGGTCTTGGGTTCGATTCTCAGGGAACACATGTACTGAACGTACAGTAAGTCGCTTTGGTTTACAGTGTCTGAAAATTCCTAAACCTAAATGTAAATAAATTAAAACGAACATAGGAACTAGTAGACAATAAAACCTGTTAAACAGACAACCTAGTAAACACGGCACCTACACTGGCTGTGTTCTAATCGTCCACTTTCTCCGTTTCACAAACACGAGCAGACAGCCGTATCATTTCCCTTCCTCTTCCCTTCCTGCTGCACACTCTTTTTCTCTCTCAGCACCTGTGCTGGGTTCATGCCCGGAGTTTAGACAAAGCTACGTTCACACTCTCTGGCTCTCTGCCCTGCTGTCCTGGGAAACCCACAACTGCTTGCCTTCCCTCCTTCACCTGAACCCAGCACACCTCACACTGCATGGTCCCTTCAGCCCCCTGGATGGACATCCGATACCACAGGAAGTGACCGGTTAAACATGCATCAAAGCACCGTGTGTGTGTGTGTGTATTAAGTTTCATCAAGAACCCAGCAATAATCTCTCTCGTGTATTTCAATGCCGTCTTATCAGGTAGGACACGGGTGGCATGAAGTGAGATAAGTTTTTTAGAATTTAAGCATGTTGCAGCTGGCATACAAAGTTGTCTTACGTGCTGCCAATGAACTACAATGGAGTCCAAAAGTCTGAGAACAGTGTGAGAAGTGAAAAGCTTTTGTTTTACATGTTTTCAGTCTAGCTGAAGTTAAAGCAGTCAGTAGCAATCGCTCAATATCCCAAATCTGATTATTTGAAAAATGCAACACTTCTCGTTTAACCCTAAACCTAAACTCGGGTTTAAACGAGATTTTGTAGATTAGTATTCCAGATGTAAGACACCACGGTAGATGTTCAGATGGTCAGGGGTGAAACTCACTATTTAAGGATGTTGCTGGAGAGCTGGGGTTGCTGGGCGTTGAATCCAGGGTGTCCGAGTAGCAGCTCTCCCCGTCCGAGTCCCACTCGGAGTAGGCGGAGGAGGAGAGAGAGGAGGGGGAGGAGGAGGAGTAGCACGGGTCCTCCTCCACCTCCTCGTACTTCCTCTTGAGAACCCCGCTCATGGCGCTAGTGTTGACGATCTGTGGGACACAGGCGAAGACAGAAAAGCATTATTATACTGTTAACACAATAAATCAATTAACAGGTTTTTTATTACAACAAATACTGCCATTTACGTGAATGCAAAGGGACATCCTGAAAGTTCATTGTAAAGGCTGTCCAATGCAAACACGGACATGCAATCTGGCCTCGGGCGAAGGCTAATTTGTTTCCCTATGGAAACCGCTGGATCTATATTGCAAGCAGTGCTTAGATATTATCTGTCCATGTAGACGCGCTGGGGCCTTCTCTGTCTGAATAGCAACCTCAAACATCTAGTGATGTTTTGTTTAATACAGGCTATTTCTCTCTCAACAGTCAGCTGACCACTCTTTATGCTTTCGCTAAGCAGCAAGGAAAACAGGAAGCAATCAATTCCCTCCGGTGCTAGTCAACAATTCCTTCAGCTACTTCCAAATCCAATCAGTTGATTGGGGGTGATTAAATACATAGCCACATTACCAAGAGGAGGGGGGTGATATTTTGGCTATCCCACAAAAAAACACATCTCTGGGCCGGTAGGGGCAATTACACAGCCACTAAATGCATTTTATGACTCTGCTGTAAATGCGTGTACAGCTTGCCATAGTAAACATGTTTGTTATGCGAGTCCACAACGCATGTCACTGCTCCAGTAGAGCTGTAGCTTATTGGGTAATAAAAGACAACCCATTCTTTGGCAGAGTCTAGCCGGTGGCCAAAAGCTTTAGGGGTCAGACCCAGCGCAACAAGGCATCGTTTACATCACTTGATACTGGCAGCCATTGACTGCTGTTTCTCTGCCCTGAGGTAAACCCCCATCATCGAGTTCACCTCAGGTTCTGCACAGCTGAAACAGGCAGAATAGAGGGAAGGAAAGGGTTTGATTTAAAGATTACAACAGTTGTATTGCTGTTCGAAGCAAACCTATAGAGAAACTCAACTACAGTAATCTAGAATTACATGCATTACAATCAGTACAGAGTGCGACCAATCACGGTCATGTACTCAAGCATGCTTATTCTCCCAGCAGTCTGTTGGTAAGTGATAATGAACAGTACACAAGTACAGCACAACCAGGCTTGTTCAGGGAATGTGGCAGACGGTCGTAACTGGCAGATTATAGAGCTCACGATCTTAGACTACAATGTGTCATCCAAGGAATTTAAGAGTCAATAACAGATTCATGTCTCCCATATAGAGTGTGACTTACACAATGACTCAGGGCGTCTGTGGTTTGTTTAATACTTAACCTTTGGAATTAAATTGTATTTTAAGTGTATTTTAAAGTACCTTAATAAAAGAGACGGCAGGATCACGTTATGATATGCCGTTATGCAGTTAAATGATGTACAAGACAATCTGAAGGACAGATAATACGTTATTAGTTATTATTAGCCATAATAACTAATTAACACCCTAATCAATAGCACCATCACACAGCATGGTAATATTGTAACATTAAATCAAACAGGGTGTTTAACAGCATATTTTTAAAGGCATGTTTGAAACAAATAACACATCTTTAGACCAGACTGCATTAAAAACCTCCCTTGCCAACAGGTTTCTCTGTTTCACACATTGGTGTCGTCATCATAAACGTGCCAGACGATGAGGGCGCGTCTGTGCTGTCTGCACAATTAGCCGTGTCTCCTCCGCCAAATGTCGCTGCTGACACGCGCAAGGTGAGTCTTATCTGCATCTAAACCTGACAACACCTCAAAGGCCCAACCGCGTCGGCCTGCACGCGTCACTAAAGTTACCTGCGTGCGCAGCACCAGCCAATAGCACCTTGCAAACAGCACCTGAACCGTACAGGTGCTCTACAAGCCAAACGCTTTTTATTGCCCAGTGAAAAATTAGACAATAGTTTGTGTCATGTGGTTATCTGACACGCAGCTGACAGGTTTTAAACAAACAAATGAGAAGGTAAACAGCTGACCGTCTGAAAATCGCAGACTAAGAACATAATCTATTTTTATTCCGAACAGTGTGTCTAGATCGGCCCCCATTTGCATGCAAACAGAGGCAGCCTAGGGTTCTTACATGGTACATCTTGCTTGAAAACAAGCAGCTTTTCTGTACAGACACGCCTCCGGGTTTCACAGGCCCTAATGAAAGATCTTTTCATATAAATAGCTAGACACTTAACGATGAGGTGACTTTCAACCACATGTGGAGAAAGCTGCAAAACAGCAAAGAATTCATCCTGATCTACTCATTTGACTGGGAAATTGGCTAGTGCCCTTGCCTAGCGTGACGTTTCCAGACACGGGCTACTCGCGCGTGGCTGGAGAGAGCACCTGCACACATCTAGCGCTTGATTGGCTGCTGTTCTCATCTGGAAAGGCACATGACTTTACCTTTGCCATCACATCAGAGGTGAGAGAAAGAAACAAACATCATCAGAGCAGCATTCCATGCAAGCCTACCAATCACAGGACTTTTAATTAAGGACTTTGGAGATGGGGGAAGACAGCACAGAGCACATGAGAGATAGTGGGGGAGAGAACGCAGGACCTGGGTGTCTCCTGACTGCAGTCTACCTGACACATTGATTTGTTAATCTTGCTTAACGGGCAGAAACAATGCCGAAGAGTTAATCC
>JAZGTJ010004179.1:0-11414 GCA_036877575.1 Botia almorhae | reverse complement strand
GGGAACCTTATTTGGAAGTCAGTCTGAAGCTTGTCCTGTTGCATTCCAACGAATGCAAGAAATATTAGTGAGATCTGAACGTAATCTTACAAATGAAAAAACCAGCAGCCTACCCATAAATCCCCCACAGGGCAGATCTGGGGAAAACAATGGCAGGGACTGTCACCGATGAGGAACCCCAGACACTTGGACGAGACCGAGAGCAGATGAGATGTTTTCACTGGACCATAAATTATGCAGTGCTCCCATTCCAATAACAGCAGAGCCCTGATGAGGTATTCTCACTGCTGTCGTCACTAAAGCATAAATCTAGTGCACTAGGAAAAAGCGAGCATGGACACAAATGCGGCAGGCTGCTGAAACCATCGTCAGCAGAGGACCGTGATGCTCACTGCACACTTTAATGTAGCATGCAAATGTGTGAGTATTAAACACACGCACACATTAACCACAAGCTTCATTAAAAGTTCTTCAACCAGCTTGCGGTCACCAGCCTGCTGCAGTTCTTAACAGCGTAAAATCAGCTCACCCCATCAAACAATGAGCCTGAACTGCTAAACTTCACCGCACATGCAGGCAAACAGTGGAATCCTGACCTGATCTTATGCAAGAGTGCTGATTTTGGCCCTCCAGCTCACAGCTGAGCACATCCACGGAAGATAATCGAGCAAGCGTCTGCCAAATGCCTAAATGTAAACCCACCACAGCCACAGCAGGACATATGCAAAGCAATGTAAAAATGTGGCTCTGAATCCTATGAGCTCTGTACAGGCTGATCTTTAGGGGACATCTGCTATATTATCTGCTTACAGGTGTACCCGTTAAAGGTGTAAAAAAAATCCCTGTTGAAATACCGTGACATCAGATCTAGATAATACAGCGATCAAAACAGCTGTCAAAATTCCACCACTATCTAGGAAAGAACAATTCCGGGGAAAGAGCACCCCCTGCTGGTCAGGCTGTATGAACTGCAGGCGAGGGGAGGAGGGAGAAGTTTGTTGTGTTGATCATCGGAACTCTGGATGCTCATCTATGCCAGAGACATTCTGTTCCTGAACCGCAACCCGTGCGGAGTACACATTCATCCCAAAACAGGAACGTGCACTGATGTAGGAGGAAAGGAGCAGTGAGAACTTTAAACAAACAAATAATGTGACGTCTCCGGGCCGCAGGAATTCTCCTCTGGCACTGGGCACATTCTGTAATAGAGGAAAATGGTCTATCTCTCCCAGATGTATCTGTACAGTCCAAACCACTATTCCCCATCTCAGACCGGAATATCCATACAAACACCTGACGGGCCGTTATAATATTTATCACATGCATCATCAAAGATGACGTTATATGGGTGGAGATGAAGATTTGTCTCAAATGCCTCTTAATAATAGCTGAATGGACACGCTTTTCACTACGTGTGTTTTTCAGCCTGCCAATTTACAGTTACCACGTAAGGGAGTGTTGATGCCACGGACAAACACAAACATAAAAGAAGAAACATTGTAACGCACAAGAAAATCAACAAATATTTATCAAGTGTTAAATACTCCTAAAAAGAGAAAAAAAACTCTCTGAAAGTGATTTAACAGCCAACAGATGTTTTAAAGAAATCACTTCTCATGTTTTAAGCCAACAAGTGGAAAACATGACAACACAGGAAAACACCCAAACTGAAAGCGAGGTTTCCATCCGCACATGGAACAATTTGCATCAATATCCGAAATGCAAAGTTCCAACAGTGTGCGTAAAGTGAAGCTTTCCTAGAAAGTCATTGGCTTGCTGGGTTTGTTCTAACTTAATAGTGGCAAAAGCAAACAGATGCTTTCTAAGAGACTTCCAAGGGAGCGTGTCAAGGGTGGGGGAGCTTGGGGGGTCAACTCACGTCTGGGGCACTCACTGGCATCTCACTAGCTAAGAAAAATACTAGAGGGCCAAAACAGATGGGGTCCCTCTGTTTTACAGACATCAAGACCACCACTTCCCCCAGTCAGACTGCACAAATACACCACAATGACATGCCTCATAAAGGGACACCCCAGAGCGTTGATACAAAACAACAACATGTCCACTAATGGTACAGGTTGCACAAATAGGCATGGCTGGCTTAGATGAGACACATTCCACATCAAATGTACTCGGTTAACTGACTCACTACATTAGCGTTAGCAGCTGACTGCACTGCCCACAGTACACGTGCAGGATTACAAATACTCAACCCAGAAGCATGAAGAAAAATACAGATCACGAGTCACGAGTTTTGTGGGTGACTTGTTGTCAAAACTTTATGACTCCGATTCAAAACAACACAATTTACATAGGTTTGTCATGGATGAATGTACTGATAGCAATACACCACAATGTTTGGCAATTAACACAACGAGATACTTAATTCGCTCCATTTAGGAGAAATTAATATTACATGTTTAGATTACAAACGATTATGCCTCAAAACGCGTTGTTTTATTTATCATTCCCACAAACAGCCCGAGTAAGGTCGCGCGAGATTATCTGCGCGCGCTTACAAAGAAACGCGCAACATTAAAAACAGTCTCACACATCTTATTTTTAAGCACACAGCCACAAATACCACGAGAAAAACTTAATACCAAACCCTGGCAGTGTCACAACATGTCCAGCGATTTGAGTTAAAGTTTACAAACAAGCTCATTTTCAAAACGCAAACTTCACCACTCAGACATCCAATCTGTTTATAAACACAGATTATCAATTACTTCTCTGTTATGCAGTCCATCAATCAAGAACGTCCAAATAAAGGAAAACAACACAATAACAACTTCCAATGAATAAGCAATGACAAACGCGCGTGAAATGAGAACATTAGTTGACGTTGTCAATCACGCACCCAATCACGCCTCCCGCAACGTGTTGGTGGTTGTTGCCTCAGTCAGATGATGACCCGATCATCTCTCCTCGTGATTCATTAATGTCAATCACAACACTCGTGTAGTGATGGAAGGCGACATGTACTCAACCACGTTTGCACCCGTGACATCACAGAGGACCGAAAGTGCGAATCAGGCTGAGCGCAGGTTTGCAGGCGGACTCTATTGAAATGATACAGTGTGGCACCTTAAGGAGTCGCTCTCGCTTCAGAAGACACACCAGCACTATAAACGTAAATGAGGAACACGCTCAACTCATACACACACATCCAAACCAGCAATTACGTCTTATTGGATACACATAAGGTCCACTATGCTGGAATTCTGCCATTGGGTCCAACTCAGAACCGCCAACAGCTTTTTTAAAAGGGATTTTTTTTAATCAAGTCTAGTAACCACAGACATTTACAATTATTGGCTGTGATGTGCTTCTATTTAATCTGAACACACGCGTCTCTATTGTCATACGCTAGTGATCACTAATATAGCTAACAATACTCATCAAATTATAGGCTGATAATGACGGCGGTCAAAACAATTAACTACAATTAAAAACCAAAGTTTAATACTAAGATGAAATCACAAAATGTCTACAACACAAGCGCAAGACAATGCCATATCACGTAAACTTAAGTTTCTCGTTTCACGCCAACCACAACAATGCCCCTTAACTTCACGACTTAAAATTGTTACACAACATATTTTTATCCCTTTACCCTGACGGGAGAACACAACATTCAAACTAGTTGGCTGGACTCCAGCACCGAGGTTTGGCTATTAGACAAATTACAAGTGCAACGTTAAACAGCAGCGACCTCCGCTACTTACCGATAATGTATCCGATCAGCATTAGTGATATCACGATATCGAAACGGACGAGGCGGTAATAATCCAAGCGGTATGGTTGCGATTTGATCCGTACAGAGATCTCGCTCCGTGTTTGCCTATTGTGCGCTCGGCGTACGGCAGCTGAAGCTGTTCCTCTTGTCTGAAGCAGGCGGCTGAGCTGCGCAGCCTTTTCGTCAGTGGAAAACTCCCTCCTGGCGTGTGACGCAGGCGGTGACACGGAGGGAGAGACTGCCCACGCGCCGCTTCCTGCCTTCCGCGCGGAGCGACGCTCGTCCTGGCGCGCTCGCATCCTGGCAGAAAATCACTATAGTAACATTATCGACACAGCACCGGAACACAATAACCACGGCTTATGGGAACCGTAAATCTTTCATTACCCTGAAGAAAAATACTGTGTTAGCCACAGTCTCCGCCCAAATAGCACAATTATTGTTACTACAGTAAACTACATGACATCTTGTTCATACAGAGTGAACGTTTTCATTTGTTAACATAATTCTAACTTGTGATTGAGACTATGCATTTCTCAAATATAATACATTCTACATATCAGAATATTTTAGACTACTATTATTATCAGATTGACAAAATCAATTAAACATATTCAGTTGATGTTGTCACTGTATTTACTGTATCATCCAGCCTCCAGTGAACTAATGAGGCAAAAAACGTGTACGTCTATTGCATCATTTCGTAGTAAATCTTGTATAAACTCTTGCATAATGTAGAAATAAAACTTGTAAACTGTTGCCTAATTTATTGGCAATACCGATTGGACTGCTGCATTGGCTTCAACTCTCAAACACAATGAAGAATAAGATGGCATTTTTTAGGAGCTGAAGGCACATTAAACTTTTGTGTTGCATTTTAGGTACTGTGATTGATTCACAAATTCAGGCGGGGTTCCTGTACACAAACATTGACGCGTCACGTTTTTTTACTATGTAAACCATCCCTGCAGTGTTGCAGTTGTCATACTGGTGTCATCATTAACAGCACACACCTGTATGACACAAAATTCCAGTAAAGCAGCACTTCTCAAAATGATGTGACGCACAGATGAGTGAAGGTGGAGTAAACTTTCATTTTCCTACAGGAGACGGGTGTGCTGCTAATGTAAACGCTAGTGTACAACACAGCTGAGGTGATTGGGTGGTGCCTCCAAAAGACTGCTTTGGTTTGTGTACATAGTGTAGTAGTTAAACGCAGGATCATGGATGGTCCCCATTTTAAAGGACTTAAGTTCCTGGGGTCTCATAAGAGCTATTGTCTTTCTTTATCCACAAACTAATTAGACCAGCTAAGCAGGTCAGGATCTCAAGCTGAGAACTACAGTTCTCCAGTTGTTGTAATTCACATCTCACACAATTAGCAACAGACAAAGCTGAGAACCAATCATAGCCCTGGAGTGTATATTTCAATTACAGGTATTCCAACTCTATGTTCACTTTGCCCAGGGATGTTTACTTATTTACTATAATTGTAAGTGTGATTTATCAATGTTTGTTTATTAAATAGTGTCTGCATTAAGACAACAAAACTAAGAATGGTTACATTTATGCATTTTATCAGGTGCTTTTATCCAAAGCAAATGACAATTTCAAGCTATACATTTGATCGCCATGTGTGTTTCCCAGGAATCGAACCCACGACCTTTGCACTGCTAATGCAATGCTCTACCAATTGAGCTACAGGAGCACTAAGAAGAGTGTTAAAGTATCTGAGAGTGTAGATTAACTTCCTGATTTGGCTGTTACCTGTTACATGTGTTTAGACGCTGTGTCTGAATGGCTGGTCATGATACTTTGTCTCTTAGTTTCTCCCACTTACCTCTCACCAGCAAATCCACTAATATCTGTTTAGTGTAGCTGGTGTTATTGTGAATAACACAGTGGCTGAGTTAATGTTGTGTCATTGAGCTCTTGGTCAACTTTCTCTGTCGAGCAGAGAAGCCGAATCTTTGGGGTTTTTCCAGTTTGTGTCGTTACATAATTGCAGAACAATAATATTGATAAAGACACATGAAAGACCTTCTCAAGTTCCTTGGAGAGGAGTTGCTTTTTGACCAGGGAGAACACAACTCGCATATGTTTGTCTTCCAAGAAAAGTCTCAACGTGGGGGGAGGGGAATGTTTTTGCCTGGGCCACTGGCTCAGTCCTGCATATATTACCCACTGTCTTTAAAAGTGTGCCAGACTTTACTGCGGAGGACGCCCTACAACGAGAACAATAATGGCCCTCAATGCTTACCATCTGCAGGAGGAAAAAGCCATTGCTGCACGTGCTCACATGAACCGACTCGCACATCACACATTGCTAAGCCCGGCTCATATTTCTCAGTGCACATTACAAAAACAAGTGCATGTCAGAGTTTCATTCGGCATTCATACAACATTCTACATTCATTTGTTTAAAGTTGTTTAAAGGTATAATAGCCATTAGTAATGAGGATAAACAAACTTCCTCACAAGAGTTTCCACATTACCTTGGAATACAGTGATACTGTAAATCCAAGCCAGGACAAAGCCTTACTCGGTCATGGTGAAGTGCAGGTTTTTTGGGAACAGATTGATGGCTCCAGCTGTCCCCAAGGGTGGAAAACAAAGCGGGGCAGCTGGTCACCTGTAGCTGAGACATGTGCTGATTCTGCGGATCAGGATTTGCTATTCAGGAGAAGGCTAATTATTGCCCTGTAGTCCTTCTGTATTCTCACAGCTGCTTATTATAAAGCACAATAAACTACCTATAACGTTTACATACTACGGGCTGATATGCGCTGACAGCAGAGTAATAAAACTTTAGCCTCGTTTGTGCAGAATTTTTGGAGCTGAATGGAAAATTCCAGGCGGGAATGTTTCACCTCTGATCTGTAATTAAATGGGTCGGTACAGCTCTAGCACACGCCCGTAAACATGTAGTTTGATCCAAAAGACCACAATACAAAACGTACAAACAACACGCGAGTTTCACAGAACCCAAACAAGATCATTTGCACTGTGTTTGTAATTAAACTTATAAACTAGTAACTAAAAAGACACCAGAGAAACTAAAGCAGAGTTCAGCACAGGGGTTAATCTGCAGGCAGAGCAGAGGCACCCATCCCCCCAACTGACTGCCAACTAATTACTGCACGGAGATTCTGTCTCACTCACTCACAGACAGACAGACAGACAGACAGATCCAGACAGTTATATGACATCATCAGATGGCCATTAAAGGAGAGTTTACTTCTGTTTTTCAGTCTCTCTCTCTCACTCCCCCTCTTAAAGCAGAGTTTAAAAGAACATGAAGCCTATTTTCCCTCCAGAACTTTGTCACAGGGATTAAAGACAAAGAACTGTTGTGTTATTAAAACTTTCTAATAAGAAAAGATAAGTTTGATTGAATTCTTACATTGCTCACCAAACCTGTATTTCTCTCCTAGATGTAAGTTGTTACATTTTTGTTTAACCTTTGACCCTTTTCTGTCCTAAAGTTATCCTGTATAAGAGGAGCTATGTCATACTTCTAAATTGATTTTGTTGCGTGTTGAGAGTGTTCAGAGATATAGAGTACACACTTCTAAATACATTTATGAGGTGTTCAGAGGTTTTGTGTTGGTCACATGTGCAGCTTGACGAGACACTCACAGTTTCCAATAGTCCCTTTCAGTCCCAACAAACACTCATTATGCTGACCCTGCCCTCAGTGTGTATGTGTGTTTTTCCTCCTCTCAGACTTTCAGCACAAGTCTTTGGCAGCTGAGAGAGAGAAAGAGAGAGAGAGAGAGAGAGAGAGAGAGAGAGAAACGACTCAACTGGTTTTGTTTACGTAGCAACATCGCTAGGCCGTCGGGCTAATGCCTTCACTGGTCTGTCCCTGAGGGAATTTATTCAATATTTCTCACATTGATTTACAGTTTGTTATAGACTAAGTATATATCAATGCCGATTTGTTGATTAGAGTCTAAAAGAGGCCAGGTTATAACATGAAAAGCAGTTTGTATAATAAATACATGGTATTTCTGCACCAAATTAAAGGGATATTAGTTTGAGATGGGCCAGGAAATGAAACATGTTGTGTATTTGCACACACAAGAGATCAAGTCCATTTTGAAGAACAAATAGCATAATAGTTTATTTTTCAAAGCATGTTGCTTTAGATAAACGTATTGCATGCGAAAGCCATTTGTACAGCCGTCCACACAGAAGAAAGTAAACGGAGGGTCATGAATTTAGAGCTGCAAAGGTTAATGATGAGTGACAAGTGGATTAAAATGACCGTAGAGCCAGACAGCGTCTGACTTCCCCCCCCCTCCCACCAGTGTTACATCTTTGTAGTTTCACCACAAAGTCTGATCTCCTCCAGTCCGATCATCCATCAGCGTTTGAAATCTCAGTGGACACAACAGAAAAGAGGCCCATGTTATAGCTGCTCTTTGCTTGTCTTTATAATATGGTGACAGACGTTTATAGATAACTGAAGTGTGTGCAGGACAAACGCTGTATTGAAAAAAGGTATCTTTATATTTTTTTTCTATTTTTCTAATTAATCAA
Source organism: Botia almorhae (assembly GCA_036877575.1). Classification (NCBI taxonomy): domain Eukaryota; kingdom Metazoa; phylum Chordata; class Actinopteri; order Cypriniformes; family Botiidae; genus Botia; species Botia almorhae. The sequence continues at coordinate 3,130 of JAZGTJ010004179.1, read as the reverse complement.
TTTTAGCCTTAAGTATGCTACTTATTTTGAAATGTTAAGAAATTTGCATCCATCACTGTCAATGTATTGGTTTCGCACAAATCTAGCTATTTCAAAAAAACATGCTAACAACATTGTTTATTTTCAAATATACGTTCTCACAGTTGTACATTTTGAAAACAATTCCATAGATAACCTTGTGCATGGCGCATGTTTAAGAGCAACTCAGCTAAGCCAGCAAAAGTCAATACACAGTCGCATGTGTGTCAGGCCATGTCAGCAGACTGCAGCACTTCCTCATTGCAGTGTTTACATGCTGCACACGTGCTTTTCAAGTCTCTTATGAGAGCTGCAGTAGAGTTGGCGCAAAAAACATCTTTTGTCAGTTAGACTAACATTTTTTGCAATGCTGATAACTATAGGTTGCCTATTTGTGTATGAAAAGTTTTTTTTTATAGAAGTGTATGGGGGAGAATGTTGGTGCGTTGTTTTGCACATGCTCAGATTTCACATGCAGACTCATCAGTGATGGGTATGCATTTTGTGGCTTTACTTCTGAAACTAAATATTATTTATAATCTGTGGGGCTAAATATGTTCTTTTATTGTTTTCTCTATCTGTACTCAAATAGTCTGTTATATCACTTTTACCTCAAATCCTCTTTTTTTAAGAGAACTGTTTTCGTTATAGCTTTTCTCTTTCTCATGAACTTGTTCATTCTAACAATGTTATTTTAAATAACTTTCCTAAGGAAATAGGAATATTATCAGTTTCAGTCAATACCAGTTTTTTCCCAAACAGGCGGAGAAAACAGACAGTGACAGAAACCTCTCTGAGACGTCATGCTCTAAATCTGAGAAAGGGAAACCAAACACTGTAAATTTTCCCGTTAAACCAGAGTACTTCCTTAAAACTGACACACTCACAAAACATGTTGCTCCCTTTATACAGACAGTGGAATATCAAGCTGTTTAAACTTCTCATTACAGCTGGATTCCTCTGGCTTCATTCCATATATACACAGTAGCTGTTGAACAGGAATATTGGTTTTATTTACATACTGATAAACGCAGAGGTGTATTTATAGCTCTGGCTGACTAACTCAAATGATACGAATCACACCTATAAGAAAAATAAGCTAAGGCTGGGATTTTTTTTTTGATTTTTCAATTACATAAACCATTCGGGGAATGTTCTGAGCATGTTGGCTAACGTTATAAATGTTCCCTTAAAGTTCTCCTAAAGTTATCAAAACATTCTTGAGGTAACGTTAGTAGAATGTTTTTCTAACATTATATGTTGTACATCAATAACGTTATTCTTAAGTAGTAGCAATAGTGGGATGTTTTAAAAACGTTAAAAAGGTAAAATATGTTTTAAGAACGTTCTTTAAACTGATAATAAAATAATAATAATAATGATAATGATATCTCAGAACATGATTTCAATAACTGTATATACTGTAGGTTCTTTGCAGATAGTTGGTAGATCTGATAAAGCACAGCTGTAGGGCTGATAAGACCAAACCTTTGACACGTGTGAAAAACACCAATTATTCACACTTACTGTTGATTATGAGAAATTCACCTAACATCTCATCATCTAGCATTTAGGGGAAATTATGTCTATTTGTCACACAGATAAGTTGTATAAAGTCTTGAATCTCAATAACCATAAGTAATGTGCACAATGTCATTGGGGCATGTTGTCATAACAGGTCTAACTAAATGTATCTTTATTCTTTGCAAGAATTATGGAATTATTCCATAGTTTTTTAGTAGCCATGACCTCACGGTAAGAAGTTATAAAAACTTGCTTTTAAAAAGAAACCTGATCTGAGAAATAATTACTAAGGACTTTTTGTAGGTCCCCATGAGAAAACAACCTAAAAATCATACAGAATTATCTTCTTTTGAAAATCTAAAATAGCAGAAGTTTTGTACAATATTAAAACCATCACTTTTATGGAATGTCCCCATTAAACATAAAAAACCCAATGTGTGTGAAGGAGAGAGAGACAGGGCTGAGTCTGGCAGGACCTCAGCACTGTGTTGTTACCAAGGCTACAACAACGTGCAGGCCAACCACAGGTGCCGTGGCAACAACAGTGTTTCCCAATTAGGGACCCTGAAAGAGACCCAATAATGAAATGTGCCCCTGGGCTACACTGGGTTAACTAAATGGATCCACAGTCATTTAAAGTTAACAAAAGGCTGACTCGGGAGGCAATTGAATGGCTTATGAAAGAAGTGCTCACCCCCCCCGTCTCCATGTCTCGCTCTCATTCATATTACATAGTGAAGGACGTGCTTTAATTCAGGGGGGGCAATTGAAAATAACGCTGCCCCCCCACATGGCAAATCTATCACTGATAGTTAACTGTTTTCAATGGGACACTGACACCACAATGAGATTAAATACATGCAGGGGGAAGAAGACACTGTCCCTCTGTCTAGGGACTCGAATGACACGAATTTTTAAGAATTAAAAGCACACACGTGGAGAAAAGTCCAGCAAACAACCAATACTATTGTCACACCGAAAGCTCACACGCAAATACACACTACAAAACTAGCTTTGCCCTCACAGCCTGAGAAGGGAATTATGCTGTCCTGTTTGCTGAGGGCCAGTGTCCATACATCCGTTTCCACAAAGGCCCCTTTGAGACAGCACCCAGGTTAAAGTGTTTGCAAACCCTGTTCAAAAGCACTAACAGAAGCACAGCCCTGACTAAGACTAGAACCAGCAGGCTTCACACTGCCCGCTTCACTGCCAGCATCAACACACATACTGGCTGTTATGCTGACACTCTCTTTTTCTCCCTCTCCTGTCCTGGTGAACAATATGAAGGGAGGTGCAAGAGAGGAAGTAGCCAGGCTGGGTGGTGAGCGGGAGGGAGGAGCGCCCCCCCCCCCTCTTTCCCATGTGAAGGACAAGTCTGTGTGAGCGGCAGTCTGGGGCCGTGATTGTGTTCGGCGCCTGGTTGCCTCTGACAGAAGACCCCCATTAATCACTGGAGCAGGTCTCTCTCTCTCTCTCTCTCTCTCTCTCTCTATCCTTACACAATCCACTACCTACATCCAGGACCCCACACACAGAGAAGGCATGTGTGCACACATTTAGCGCGCTTTAAAATGCAAACACACACAGT